>JABUQX010020941.1:15000-29665 GCA_015478945.1 Trachelipus rathkii
ATATATATATATATATATAGTATATATATATATATTAAGACTGCCTAAATTAAAATTAAAAATTGTTTTGCTTCAAAATTTTACAATCCATATTTTTTTCCGTTGTTTTACAAGGGTAACCACTACTCACAGCGAGCCCTATTCCAAGAGGGGGGCAATAATAATAAAATGGATATAAAGAATAATACATAATAATGGGAAAATCCTACCAATCACAAGCTACGCAACACCCTGAGGTGAATCGGAAGACGGAAGAGTTGGGAAATTGGGAGTTAAAATACAGCAGATAATACAAAAAAAAAAAAAAACAAGATGAAGGGCAGAGAGTTCACAAGAAGAAAAGGTGCTGGAAAAGAAAAGAGCAGCTACATGAATTGCCGCTGGAATTCCCAATATTTCGCACAGAATTCCATGAAAAATCAGGCACCTGTCTAACAAGGGCAACCCATTGGTGGCAGAATACGAGAAGTCAACTCCCCCGACACCCTGACAATTTGTAAACGCTAAGTAAAGATAGGCACCAACTGCTATTCTTTAAATCTCCTCTGGTGGGAAAGCCAAAGGCCTAACTTAATTCCCCAGAGTTTTTTTTGGGGGGGTTGGGGAGTTTTCGCAAAACGATTCGATTTTAAAGCCAATATATTTAAGATTGAGCATAACGGTTAAGTCTGGGGTAACAGAGTTGGATAGAGAAGGAATGAGACTGAGCAGAAAGACGTGTTGAACGAACCCTTCTGAATGTAGGAAGTATACAACTGAAGAGTTCTGAAGAGGCAGTGTCCGTTTGTAGTAACGATAGAATAAATAGGAGTGATGCCAACAATTCGACAGGTAGAAAGACACTGGAGAGTTAGTGAAAGCAGTAGTTAATAAGACAAAAAGCTCTAGACTCAACCTTTACAATGAGAATTGTGTGAGGCATACTCCATACAGGGGCGAAAGGGAAAGCAACTGGAGGATGTGTGAAGGAAATTCTGAAGGAAATTCATAGAACACCCAACTCTTATAGGCTTGTCTAGAAAGAGAAAATGATGTGATCCTTTCAATTAAGATCACAAGAAAAGAAGGGCATCAAAGAATTTTTATGGACTGACTTAGGTTTGAGTTGTATATTTTCGACAAAGATGTTATAGTTGTGTGGAAGATTATGTCAAATAGAAAGATGGAGAAATTGAATTTTGAGGCATTAGAACAACCTTGTTCTCAATGTCCCAATTAGAAATACGAGAAAGATCACAAGTTAATTACTCCAAAGGGACACCCTTCTTGAGACATTGAAAATAACTTAGCTTTCCTTAGTCCCATTCAAATATTAGAAAGATCAGAAGTGAGTTGATCCAAAGCCATTCTCCTAGCAACAATTAATGGAGCTTGTGTGGGATGGTAATTTATGATTTAAAGAAGCTAGGTAATTAATGAGAAGTAGAAAAAAAGTTGGTGATATACCAGACATCTGAAGAACACCAGTTTTAATACATTTAAAATATGAATGCTGGCCGTCAACACCATCTGATACAGAAAGACAGGAAACTAATAAGGAGAAAATGATAGGTACCTAAAGAGTAAAACTTAGAAACCAAAACTTTGTACTTGATCCTATCGAAGCTTTCAATATGTCCAACGCCATAGCAAAAGGTTCTCCGAATTGCAAAAGTGTAGAGGATCAATAGTGAGAGAGAAGGGAAAGCAGATCACGAATCGAAGGCCTCACTGGCAATTTAAAATATGATTAGAAAGATAAAGACGTTTCCAAATTTTCTGGTTTGTGATAGATTCTAAATCTTTCTAAAGAACAGAAGCTAAACAATTAGACGATAGCAAGAGGATTGAGATAGATCCTTTTTTTTCGACGCAGGCGGAACGAGTACTTGCTTCTAGCAGGAAGAAATAATCGAAGTTGATTGGCTTAGACGGAATAATTTATCAAGGCAAGGAACAAGCACGGGAGCACAAGCTTTAAGAACCACCAGAAGTTATTCGGGTGTCTCGGAGAGAAGAAGATAATGATTCTTTAATATCTTGAGCTATATTCATAAACTAGTTGAGAAGAAAGTGGTAAGGTGAACAGTCTGATACGTTTGGGATTGGTGGAAATCGTTGATACCAATGAATAGGCAGAATAGAGTAAGACCGGTGTGGATCTTAAGAGCAAGAGGATTGGGAAAGAGAAA
The DNA here is from genome assembly GCA_015478945.1 of Trachelipus rathkii. Lineage (NCBI taxonomy): Eukaryota > Metazoa > Arthropoda > Malacostraca > Isopoda > Trachelipodidae > Trachelipus > Trachelipus rathkii. The sequence goes on from JABUQX010020941.1 coordinate 17,172, forward strand.
AGAGAAAGTTAGTGTAGCTATTAAAAGCCTAAGTAGAGGCCGATATCTGTAAATCCATTTCGAACTTTAAGTCAGAAGTGAGATAGAGAGAGAGGTGGATTTGGAAATGAAATTGTGGATATGTGGTGTTTGAGGGTTCTTTGGAGGTTTTGTTGAAGTGACTAAGTTAGGTATAGGCTTTGGTGCTAGATCAAGGCTTAGTAAGGGTTTAGATGCTAGGTATAGGTTAAGTAAGGGTTTAGGTGTTAGACCTAAGCTTGGTAATTTGAAGCAAGTAGACCGATTCTCGTTTTATGTGTGTGTGTGTAGGGTTAGGTTTGAGTAAACCGGTCTTCCCGCAAATAGCACATCATTCTTACATAGTGATTATATAATTGGTGTTTTGGTGTTTGTGTGGTGGGGCTGGGGTTTGGGTGGTTGGTTGTTGGGTTTGGTTAGGCCGAGCAGCGTTTGGGCAGGTTATGTAGCGTAAAGTTTGAGCGAAAAAATAGTTCGTATGGTATGAGGAATAGATAAGAGGAGGATTGTTACTGAATATTTTAGAAAGAAAAATGTCCGTGGAGTATTTCAAATAGATAATCGGTTGGTTGGTAACTGTGTACTGTCTGTGAAAGTTCTCTTGTTTTGTGTGACAAGAGAAGAATGGATCCAGCATGTGCTAAGATGAATGAAGAGAGTGGAGTATTGAGTGGTTTCGTTGCATGATCGTTGGTTATGACTTTGTGTGTCATTGGCTTTGAGTATATATGGGATTAGAAAACTGAGATGTTTCCCAACGTTCGGCTTAGAGATATCGATAATCGTTTTAGTGTTAAACAACGTACCCTTCTGTGTATTTTCTTGCATACAGTTAAATGATGAGTCGGATACTCTGGCATAGGCATAGTAACGATACGTTAATAAGGCTTAGGAAACAAGATGGCACAGAGGCTACTGATCGAAAGTAGGAGCGCTGTCGGGAGCTATAGATTAAGGGCCTCGATGTACTCAGTAAGTTTAAAGTGAGTATAAGCGAAGAGATTAGAACATCTTTAGACATAAAATTCATATATTGAAAATGGGATGTAAGGAGTCATAAATATAGAGGTGAAGTTGAGGATAAAAGTTGAAATTGAGATTTAAGGAAGATCGATGTGAATAGCATGGTTTTCTCGGACTGGCTTAGAATAACATTCCTATATTTCGCATTGCAAAGCATGTATTAGTGGTTTCCCGAGGATTGAAGTATATTTGGGCACAGACGTTAGGTTTAACTCAAGGCTCAGGGAATAATGTAGTTTGTGTGGGAAATAGTATGATGAAATGCAGTTGCTTCATGACAAGAAGAATTAGCCTGTCTGACATTTTTCTCTGGAGCAAGTTCGATGTGCCTAAAACTAGTAATTCATTGTCATTGAATTTGATGTCTGAACCAGTTTGAGTCACAGTGTATTTGTTTTTGGAATCTCACATGTTGTTAATATGAATATATGGATATATAAGAGGTAGTGTGAGGGTTATTAGGTGATATAGTAGGGAGGTAGTGTAGTGGGAGTAGTGAGGTGTAGGGGAGGTGTGGATAGGTGATAGTATAGTAGAGTGGGTGAGGTGGGGGGTGAGTATAGTATATAAAAGTCATACTCATGGGCAATACCCTGCTCAAGTAAAGGGAATTTCTCAATAGTTTAAGAGTTGCGGGGAAATAGCTCACATGAGAGTGGCTCTGCAACGTTTATATTTGGTCCATGCGGAATAATATAGAAGATATGAGATGCTTCAAATCTTCGGCTTAGAAAGATATATTTTTTTAAACAACGTTAGGATATAACATTTACGTATACCCTTCTCTTCAAGCCGTCCCACCAGTAAATGTTCGAAGCTGATAGCATAATGACGGAATAAGTTTAATAAGGCTAGTAACATAAAGTCACAGCCTTGAGAATCGAAAGAGGAACTCTGTCGACATATTACTCCTTCTTATCAGTAAGTTTAGAAGGAGCAAAATAACATCTTAACGAAAAAAAATTCAATATTAATAGGGATTGGTAAGGCAAAATAGAGGTGTGAGATGAGGATAGAGTTTTGAAGATTTGGGGAATAAATGTGAAAGCATGTTTTCGTCGACTAGCTTTAATACCTACTTTAATCCTAAAATTAACATTCCAAGCGATTAATTAGGGTCATGTGAGCAGGAGTTAAACAAAGTAAGATGAGTTTTTGGGAATAAATAAAAAATGGATGCTGTTCGTACTTAGAGAAAATTACCTCGTATATTCTCTTTGCGCACTCAGATGTGCTACTGCCCGTTCCTCGGGTGTCGCCGCTCGCGAAAGCAGAAATCATCATGGAATGTAGTCTGACCAGCTTTGCAGTGCACAGTATTGGTTAAATAGCACAGTTCCTGAGAGTTTTTGTTTGGAAACGTATAGTTAGAGCAGGATACGAAGAATTAGAAGTGATCGTAGAAATCAGATGTAAAAAGAGTAAGCATATACGTGTTTATGGAACGCATAATTTTAAAGTATTGGCTTTTAAAGAAGGGTAGGACAAGCTTTAATATCTGTTCTTGCTAATAATAGATAGAAGAAGACAATTGGCGTTGGGTAAAATTAGAATAGATACGAAGTTGCGACTGAAAAAAGGACAACGGTAAATGACTGTAGCCTTTTACTTATCGTAATACATCCATCAGGCCCTCACCCCTATCGTATGACTAGGCACGTACCTTGTGGTTACGTAGCCACTCATCTCTATGCAAATTTCAACCGAACTCATTAAATTTAAAATAACTGGTCATTTGTAATCAGAAGTTAGTGTAGTGTTCCAAAACACAAGAAGCGAAACTACTTTTGATGATACCCTATCTATTTGGTGTAGTGAGAGTGAAAATGGAAGAAGCCATGAATCCGCCCTCTTGAATGTGTAGTCCTCTAAATGTATATTATATATATTAATATTATTTATATATTTATTATATATTAGTATATATAGAATATATGAACTATATTAGTAAAAGGTTAATATTTTTATTCAAAAATTTTAATTATTAACATATAAATGATTTTATATGAAAATAATATATTTTATAATATACGTAAATTTAACTCTTTTCTTCATATTAATTTCAAATTCTACATTATAATTGCAATTTTATAAGATGTTAAAGAAAGAGTGATGGGATGGAGAATGAGAGGTGAATAGAAGAATTATTGGTAGAAAAACAGAGGAAGATTGATAGATAGGATAGATAGAAGATATGATAGATAGATAATAGATAGATAATAGATTTAGATAGAAGATAAATAGATAGATCGATAGATAGATAGAATAGAATAGATAGTAGAAATAGATGAGAATGATAAGTGATAAATCGGATAGATGGGATTCGGGTGGGTTATAATATAGATAGTGTGATTAGTTTGCATAACAAGAATAAACAGAGAGAGAGAGAGAGAGAGAGAGAGAGAGAGAGAAGAAGAGAAGAGGAGAGGAGAGAGAGAGAGAGCAAAAGACATTCTCCAAAAATTATACTGATAATGTGACATTTTAAGGGAAGCAATTTGGCTTTAAAAGCCTTTTTAGGTTTTTTCCTCGGGGAAAATTTAAGTAACTTTTTTTCTGCAATTTCCTCAAAAAGTATCTTCCATAATTATAAAGTTTCTCTCAAGTCCTTTTTAAAGTTCATTTTCTTCTCAGAATTATCGAGATTAATCTCCCTTAAAATTTTTTTTTCATTTTATTCAATTATTCTTTTTATCATTTTTAATTATTTCATTTTTATTTATTTTATTTAACGTTTAATCTCTTTTAATTCGTCTAATATATTTTGTTCGTTTATTTTCATTGTTTTAATATTCATTTTTTACATTGTTCTACGTTTCGTCTTTTTATTCATCTTTTTATTATTGAGCTTCATTTTTTAAATTAATTTAATCCTTCATTTTTTTTCATTACTTCCCATTCAAGAGGCTACTTCAGTATTTTGTTTTTTATTTTTTATTTGATCTTAATTTATATTCATTTAAATCATTATTATTTAATCGTTACTTAAGTATTTTTTATCATGTTTCTTTTTATTCATTTTATTTTACATTACAATTTCAAGATAAGTCTTGTTTTAATTTTCATTTGCATTTATTTTTAATGATTTAATTTATAATTTTATTTTAATAATTTAATTTTCTTCTATTTTGATGAAATGCAAATGTTTTGCTTAAATGTGTCAATTTGTCTTTATTCATTTTTCTTATTTAATTTGTTTTAAATTGATTTATTATTCATTTATTTTATTGAAATTACATATAGTTTTATTATAATTTATTGTAATAATTTTTAGATTCAAATTGTTATTCCATAATTTTTTATAATTTTTATTTTTCTTTGAATCTTCTTGTTTTTTTATTATTAAAAGCTAATTTTATATCGATTTATGTATAGATATGTACTTTAATATAGTTTATCCTTTGGAATTTTTTTTATGAATGTTTTTCTTTTGTACATGAATGGTTATTTGCATCATTTGGATTTGTTTTAAATTACTGTTATCACTAGCTTTTATAGTGATGTTGCCTAATGTACTGTTCTTAATTTATTATATAATTATGCGTGTTGGGCCGAGGTTACACCAGCACCGCAACAGAACCCAACAGCCTCGCCTCGTCGCACGCATCCGCTACCGAACGACCGCACCACATCCGCTGCATCCCCTATATATACCACAACTGACCGGCGCAGTCACCGGCCAAGAGTAAATTATTTTAACAGATGCGAGAACCGATTTTATTTCATATTACCTCAAAAGATCTGGAATAAAAGTTGTTATTTGGCGATATTTAGACTTAAATTTTTGGGCCTGACTTAACAGACAAGAACTACGAGGGGGATTTTTTATAAGAGATGTAGCATGAAAAGCTTCTATAATTAGGATTTTATCAACCTGAGAAAATTAATCAACCAAAAAAGGGTTAACGCTACTGATTGTAATAAGCTATAGAAAAGATATAGTTATTTTTGAAACTATTAGTGGAATTTTTGTTTGCACCTTCACATAAAAAACCGCACATTAACACTACACGTCACGAAAACATTGCACATAACTCACACATATATACTTATCTATTTTATATTTATATTATAATTAGATATATATATATGATTATTATAGTATTATATATTAGTATATATATAGAATGATATATATAAGTATTTATATCTATTAAATGTTATATTATAATATTAGTATATATATTATTATATTGTATATTATATATTCAGAGATTGCATATATTTAGGTAATAATATTATATAGTATATTATCTTAAAGTATATTATTAGTATTAGGATATAAATATATTATAATATATATATAGTATATTTATATATATATATATATATATATAATATATATATATATATATGTATATATATATATAAAATATATATATATATATACGTAGTATTACTATATTATATATAGTAATATTATATTAAAAGTATTGTATTATATATATATACATAATTTATATATATAATATATATAAAAGTTTAAAAAATATTACTACATCACATTCCTTTTTACTATTTACAGGAATATTTCTATTGCCAGCCCCTTATTTTCTTATGGGATCAATAGAAATCATAATACCTAAAAAGATCCATATTACCCGTCTAATATAATTCCTGAAAAAAGTTTTGCTCCCCCAGAAAGTTAACAAAACAACTCCGATATTATAGATGTTTTTCGTCTTCGCCAGCCAGTGACTGTGACTTAATATATTGGAAAGCCAATATCTTACAAGACACATTACCAACATAAGTATGATATGATTGTCTATAATTTAAATTCGGCCCTGACTGCACACAGAACAAATTGTAATCATACTTTCTGATGAAACAATACAGCCAATATAGCTAAATACTTGTGATCTACTGTATGGATATACCAAAAGAATGCCATCAGATTTGCCTTCAGAAGCTTTAATAAAACATAAAGGTGAGGTTGAGCAGGATAGATGCTATACAAAAAATAATGAGAAACACAGCTTTACAAAAAAAATAATATCAAAAAACTTAATTAAAATCCATAATCTGTCTCCTGTCATTGTTTTTGTTTGTTCTGAACCAAGTTTTCGCCTGAAGAAGGCCTCCACAAGAGGCGAAGCTAGGGACGCCCTCACTTTATTTGAAGTTGTTTTCTGCTAACTAGTTGAAAGAGATGTGATTAATATAGTATTATTATATATTTTATTAATTTATTATTAATATATTATATATAACTATATATAATAAATATATATAATATATATATAATATATTATATTATACTATATATAATATATGTTAGTATATAATATAGTATATATATAATATATAATTATTCTATTAATATATTAGTATATTATATCGATGTGTGTGTGTGTTGTTGTTGTGTGTGTGTGGTCTGTGTTTTGTGTGTGCGCGTGGTATATAATATTAGCAATCCTGCAAAAATAAACTTGTATGAAGAAGAATAATTGTTAATTGTACAATAGATAAATGAATAATAATTGTAAATTAAATAATTAAAAAAAACAATAGGTACAAACAAATACAATCACTAATGATCTTCAGAAAAAAATATTACGATAAATTATAATGATTCTACATTGAATGGCAATATAAGTGATAAATAAGTAATTAAGTAGATTCAAATAATAATATGAAAATTTAATAAGAAATAATAATTAATAATATATAATAATATAATAATAATAATTAAAATAATAATAGATAATAATAATAATAATAATATAATAATAATAAACAATATATATAAGTTTTAAGAACATAAGTTTAAGCAAAATAAAAGAGTTAACAAATATTAAAATCAAAAAGATCATAAATAATAATAATGAGTAATAAATATGATAATAGATAATATAATTGAAACGATAATAAAATTAATAATAAAATAACTAAGAATAATAATAATAATAATAATATAATGAATAATAATATAATAATAATTATTAATAATAATAAGATAATGATATATAATGATATGATATGATAATGATATGATAAGAATGATATGATAATTGGATAATACAAAATAAAAATAACAAATTTAAAATCAAATAAGAATCATAATAATTAGTTAAAATAATAATAATAATAATTTTTTGTACCATGAAACAGCATAAAAACAAAAGTAACAACAACACTAACCGAGAAGTTATTGAACATTTTCCTATTCCCTAATTTTCATTTTTAAAGCGAGTTCTGACAAGGGAAATTAAAGATTACACGGAGGAGACTCCGAATATAGTTGGATTAGTTAAACTCCTCTCTCCCCTCTCTCTCCTCTCCCTCTCCCTCTCTCTCTTCCTTCTCCCTCTCTTCTCTTTTTCTCTCTCTTCCTCCCCCTCTCTTTTTCATTCTCTTTCTCTTTCTTCTCTTTCCTTTTTCCTCTCTCTCTCCTCTCTCTCTCTCGTCTCGTCCTCTCTCTTCTCTTCTCATCCTCTCTCTCTCTTCTCTCTCTCTCGTCCTTCTCTCAATTTCTCTTCCATATTTCTCTCTCTCTCTCTCCTCTGCCCTCTCTTCTGCTCGCCTCTCCTCTCTCTCTCCCTGTTCTCTTCTCTCTTCTCTCCGTCTCTCTCTTCTCGTCCTCTCCTCTATATTTCGCTTTGATACAAATTGATGAATATTCAATGTACTTAATTTTTAATTTGGTTCTGTTAATTCATTTTATATCTAAATATAACTATATGTCATACATTTATTGTCTATTATGTTATATTTTATTAATATAAAAGAAAAAATAATTTTTTATATACATATAACATCATATATAATTATAAATATATATATATATAATATTTATCTCATATAAAAGACCAGTTCTTTAGTAACAGAATAAAAAAATTGGCTAATTAATTAAAAGATATCGCAAGATATTATAAATCAGAAAATATATAAATATAATAATATATATACATATATATAATTTAAGCTATTCACGAATTGTTATCAGATTTTAAAATTTACTCACAGTGAGGGAGGAGAGTGGTGTTGTTTTTTCGTGATGTGTATTTTTTGTGGTGGGTTGTGTTGGGTTGGGTTAGATGTGGCGCGCGCGTGGGATGGTGTAGGATGTGGTGGGGGCGTTGTGTTGCGATTGGGTGTGTGTTGTGGGTGTGGTTAGAGATCGCCTTGGGTGTGGGTGAGGGTGTATATGAGAGGTGGGAGGTGTGTGGTGAGTAGTGTGTGCTTATTGATGATATGTTGTTTACGCTGTCGCCGGATAGGTGGCTCTAATTGTGATGTTGTTGTGCGAGCTGTTGTATGGTGGTGATTGTTGTTGTATTTGTTTTGTTAGGTGTTGTGTCTTTTGAGATTGGTAGTTTGTGTTGGTTTATGGTGTGTGGTTTGTGGTTGGTGGTGTATTTGGTGTATGTGTAGGTGTATTGGTGAGTCGCTGAGTGTATGGTTGTTATGTGGTGAGGGTTTATGTGTGTGGTATGTTTGTTGGTGTTGTGTGTGTGGTAGGTGTGAGTTGGGAGTGGGGGGGGGGGGATGGGTGTGGGATGAGGTTTTGTGGTGGGAGTTGTTATTGTTACGTTGTAGAATGGGTATGGGGTGTTGGGTGGATTATTCACATTCGGGGTATATTTGTAATAACAGATTAGTCTGGGAGGTTTTTTGAATTTTTATGAATTTACTTTTGCCTCAAGATATGTGTGGGTGTGTTGGTGTGTGTGTGTGTGTGTTTTGACATTGTTCAGTATGGGAATTTTGCATGATATATAACAAATATAATATACTTTGATGCTGTACTATAGGAAAATTTTGTGAAGGGTTAGTGAACCTGTTTTGCAAGACAAATATTATATATATTTAATAATATATATATATAATAATAAATTATAGATATATATTACTATATAATAATAATATAATATAAATATATATATATATAATATATATATAAAAGTATATAAGTATATATATTATATATATTATATGATATAGTATATAATGTATATATATATATAATATAATATAATATATTATATATTATATATATATAATAGTATATATAAAATATATTATAATATATATAGAGTATATATATAAATATATATATAATATATATTATATATGTATATAATATATTATATTGTAATATGCAATATAGGCCTTTCTATTTGTTGTTAAAATGATGACAGTTACAAAAAGGCGACGGGAATCAATGGAAAAAAATTTTCAAATTATTAAAAATAAGCATAGTCAAGTAAATCCCCAAGTGAATATTCAAATATTCATTTGGTAATGCTAACTCAAAATTGGGGCGCCAGATGGTTAATCTGACGCCCCGAAAAATATTGGATTTTTAAAAATATTTACACTTACCAGAAATTAGATAGTTTATTTTCAATTACGATAACTTAAGATCATATCTAATTGGTCACGAGAGTATTAAACAACGTGCAAATAATAAATACCCCTGCTAACAATTTACGGCAGTAATGTTCAATTATAAAACGTTAAATAGTTGGGCAAATAATTTACCTTCTTCTAACCACCGTACAGTAATTTTCGTATAAATATTTAAATCGAATAAATTGTCTTCAAAGCAGAAAGAATCAGAAACCGCTAATTTAGTTCTTCCAAACAAATTTAAATAGACGTGTAACTACACTTAATATCGATATCAAATGTTTGTGATTTTAAGACTTTACTTCACTTTTCAAAAGGCAACGTCGCTTTTCGGTAATAGATAATTAATTCACAATACTTACAGGTTATGAAATATAGCTCAAACAGTACTACAAATCCCCAAATGACTAAGTGTGTTTTCACAAGCTTCTCATCCACTTTTATTAATTAATAACATTAACCTGTTTCAATTTATCCTTTTTCAACTCTTTTCGTTCGGTCTACCAAATTGATCCGTCCTTTTTTTTTTTTTTTTTTTTTGTTTTGTTACTTTCCTCACTTTGAAGTTACTCCGTCATCTGAATTACACTGTGGAACTCTCATTCGTCTACTGATTGGTCATCATTTGCAATCACCACAGGAAGACCACACTGTGTGTCTCCACACTCGCCTGCCGAAGTAGTAACATTACATCTGACGTTAGAATATAAGCAAATTCCTTAAAATTTTCTAAAATAAATATTCTACTTTACATATTTATTCAGTTAAGCGATTGCCTTAGCTTAAGACCTTTGAAACTGTCTTTTAAAAATACAAGATGTTTTCTTTCTTTCTTTCTTTTAATTCTTCCCATAATCACTTGGTTCATCTACGGCACCTTCGAATTTCCATTTGGACTAATTGTGAAAAGAAGAGAGTCATCGTTTGGAGTGAATTGACAAAAAAAAAAAAAAAAAAAAAACAGGTTTTCGAGAATCTAAAAACTTTCCTTCGTATAGAAATTACAGCAATCTTTCTGGTTCTTCTACCTCACACTCTTTCTGACATTTTGAAATTTTAAAATGTCAACTCAACTTTGCTTTCTTCCTCCTCCTCTTTGTATCTCTGCGGTAATACTGTGAGTCTTAACTTATGCTAAAGTGAAATGTTTGCTCAAACTTTTCCCTCTTGATGGTTCCAGAGCTATTTCTCCTCTCTGCCTCCTTTCAACTCATTCAAATGTTATTTCTGCATTCCTTAAACTGAACACTAAGAAGACGCAGAGTGCTGAAGTTATCCTTTCAGTGGCTCTCAAAACTTGTGCTTCTGAGCTTTCACCCTGCTCTTGCAACCTGTTTCCTCACTTTCTATAAACTTCAACCTTTCCCCCATGCTGAAAGTAATGCATTCATTTAGCATGTGTGAAGAAGCAGCTCAGTCACAATCTAACATCGCCCTATCGCTTTAACCTCTGTTTTCTAAAGTTTCGAATCTATTCTTAACAAAAGATTAGAAACCATCTTAAATCTTCTAATCTTATCTCTGACTGACAGTATGGCTTCTGTAAGGACCATTTAATTGGTGATCTCTCATTTCATTCCGACTTCTGTTTGGTTCTCTGATCTTCCACATTTCGGTTAATCTTTTTCTGTGGCACTAGACATTTCGAAGGCTTTCGATAAACTCTGGGACAAAGCTTTAATATCTAAACTTTCCACTTTCGGTATTTATCCTTCTCTTTGTAACATTCTCTTGACTTTCGTTCCAGTCGTTATATGGCTGCTTCAAATCTATTCATAGTAGTTTCAATTTACCACTTGAACGTGGGGCGGTTTTATAATAGGTATAAGTCCCAAGGGACCTATACCTATTATTCATAGTAGGGTTCCTCAGAATTCTGTTCTATCCCCAATTTTTTTTTATTTCGCATCAATGATCTACAGTGTCTATCAGGGCTGCGGAGTCGGAGTCGTGGAGTCGTGCAATTTTCCAGGAGTCGGAGTCGGAGTCGAAAATTCTTTGCAAGTGGAGTCGGGAGTCGGAGTCGAAAATTCCTGTGTAAATGGAGTCGGAGTCGGAGTCGGAGTCGGAGTCGGAGTCGGAAATTCCTGTGTAAGGGGAGTCGGAGTCGGAGTAGAAAATTTATAGAACTATTATTATTATTATTATTATTATTATTATTATTATTATTATTATTATTATTATTTTATTATTATATTTATTATTATTATTATTATTATTTTATTATTATAATGTATTATTATTATTATCATTATTATTATTTATGATGACTTCACTATTAAATGTTTTAACATTGTCAAAAAAAAAAAAAAGCGCGCAGCTGTTTTATAATAAAAATAAAAATAATTTGCATTATAATTATGTTATACACTTGTTTCCGAAACTGAAATATTTTTGTTTGTCATGTGTGTTGCGCCTGCATCTTATGTCTTTATGGTACTTTACCGTATAGCATTTGGAGATTAGATTCATTGGAAAAAGTGGATATTTTTTTTATTCTAAAGCAAGCGAAAAAAATAATAGTTGCAAACAAAAAAATTGTTTTTACTGTACGTCTTGTAAAGTGTAGAACACTAGGCTGAGTCAGAGTCGAAATTTTGAATTTGACTGCTGAAGTCAGAGTCGGAGTCAAAAATTTTTGTTTGAGTGGAGTCGGAGTCGAAAACTTTTGTTTAAGTGGAGTCGAGTCGAAAAATTTTTGTTTAAGTGAAGTCGGAGTCGAAATCCAAAATTTGAATTTAAGGAGTCGGAGTCGGAGTCGAAAAATTTATTTTTTACGATCCGCACCCTGGTATCTATGCTGAGTCTCTCTTCATCTTAGGCTGATAAATCCATCATTCATTTATTACTATTTGCGCAGAAAGAAGTTTTTGTGTTTTCTTTTATAATTGAATCTAGTAAGATAGCTTTGAGCAACAGACTTCTGATTTTTCCGACACTACCTATTGTTGTGTTAAAGAAAACATGGTTGTTTTCATGCTTCAATACTTCAGCTTCTTCATACTATCTCTTGGCATATAAATCTTCACACAACTAATATATCTTTTTTTGAAAATACACAACTAACCTTCTTCTGTTCTTATATTCTTGATATTTTC
>JABUQX010020942.1:0-10000 GCA_015478945.1 Trachelipus rathkii
AGGTAAGGATTGGGCTGATTCTTTATGCACGTGAAGCTCTTCTGTCATATTCTCCTACTAGCTTTTTCTTATCGTGCATCGACAATGTAACAGAACACTCATTACTCTCCATATACTTTGTCTGGTAAACAATAGTAGAGTAAAGATGAAGGTGGTAATGATATATATAATATATATATCAATTACCCAATACCAATGGTAACTTACTACTTACTATATTACTCACTACTTCTACTTTATTCACAAGTCTTCAAACACAAATATGTTTGCAATGCTTTCAAATTTTTTAATATATGTACTTTATAGGGTAATGGCTTAACAAAACCGTTATCTCGCGTATTCTCATTGATGAGGTATATACTATAATATTAATAATATCTCTTATTTAGAAGAAATTATAATATTTATTTTTATTTTATAATTTATTTTTAATAAAGTTTTATACTGGAATAAAGGCAAGAGTTTATGTGCTCTTTCTAATACAATATTCAGAACGATTGTTTCACAAACTTTTAATATCTTATTAATATAGAGACGTCATAGATTTTTCTCACTGACACTATGTGTATAATGCTGAGTCTATACGTTATTGTAAATTAGTACATAGATATTCATTTTAATGTATAATATATTACCTAATATATTACTACTCATTTACAGTATCCGTATTATAAATCATATCATGGGCCCTCGTTTGCACGACATTAACTGGAGCGGACACACATACTAGTTTTCTCCGGAATAGAAGAGCCCGCGCCGGGAGCGTGAAGATACCTTTGATAGGATCATGAGAATTATGTTCAGTCTAGAAAAGACAATTTCAGCGCACGAGCGGGATCGTCGAGATAGTTTGTTGTAGACATCATTTGCATTTATTTTTTTTGTGGGAGATATGGAGTTGGCAGTGAAGTTACTCACCCATCCTAATTTATGGTTCATATTTCTTCATCCACATATATGTGCATCGGTGCACAATTGGGGGAGCGCGTGACGTTGTCTAGTTTAAATCTATGTTAATACTGGCCAATTCTAATAGATACTATAGGGTTTATTACAACACTACAATAACTACTTATACCAGTTACAGAAGTAATTACTCAACTTCACACGTATATAATAAATTTATATACACTAACTATCGTTGATTTAAGTATATAATATATATACAATTTTAATTCATCAATTAAACGAATACTATGCAATATTTATAAAATTATATAGCTCGTGCCATTGGTGTCGAACTTTTCTTGTAATTCTTATCTATATTAAAAAGATTTAACGAAAATTTAAATTCTAGTAACTAACTAATAGTATTAAATAATAAAATTTAGTATTTATGTAACTATCGATTATTATATAATGATTTTTAAAGGTTGTAAAATTGGTTAATTAAGTATAATTTTGTTTCAAAAAATATTTGATAATATTAGTAATATACTCTTTCAGGAAATGTTGGATCATATTCAGTATCATATAATATTAATTGATTATATATATTATATTTTTTTTCTCTATATATATGATGGAATCATGTATTGTATTATTTTGACATTAACTATTATCACCGAAGAATAGATGAAGACTCAGAAGAGGAAAAGAGAGTGATAGAAATAGATAAGAATGAAATAACTAATACTCATGATAAACTGATATAACTAAGATCAACATGCAGATAAGATAGACTTTACAATACACTAATAACTACAATTATTTAGCTAAATATTATTATAAGTATTTATATTACTTAGTTATAGTTATAATATTATATATATTATAATTTAATTTGCTGGATGTTGTATGTTTTAAAAACAAATCTCTTATGTATTTTTGACATAAGTATATTATTTTCCAATTTCTATGTAATACATGAAGTTTGCTCATAACTTAAGACCAAGATGTGCAATCTATTCAACATATATATCATAGTCCTGTTAAGAATTTTGTTTATTAATTGTGGTGGATTTGTCTATAATGTGGCATTTGAGTTTGCTCACTCAGAAAGATAGTTCTAAGAATCATACATCATAAAGATACAAGATATAAAATTGTTGTTTTGGATTATATTTTTCCAATCAGGGTGAATGTAGATCACACTCAGAACAGAGCTCTGTGGGTGAACCACCAAAGCAATTTTATTACAGTTATTCAGGGTGATGATGGATAAACGTTTAGAAGCATGATATATTTTATCGGTGAACATCAAGTTATTTTCAGGTTAAGAGATAGGCGATCGATGAGGTCCCTCTTAGAGAACGGATAGATTGCAACCCATGAAACAAAGAACAACAAGCGGAATTTCTTTTATGACTAGAAGATAGAAGAAGAAGGAAGAAGAAAAGAAAACGAAAGAAGAAAAAAGAAGAAGAAGAAGAGAAGAAGAGAAGAAGAAGGAAGAAGAAAAGAAGAGAAGAAGAGAAGAAGAAGAAGAAGAAGAAAAGAAGAAAGAAGAGAAGAGAAGAGCAAAGAGAGAATAAAAAGAAGAAGAAGAAGAAGAAGAAGAACTACAGAATATCAGAATACAGAATATTTAAACACCGACTAGCAAGATTTTACAGTCCACTCAAGGCAAGTCTGAGGGAAGATGAGGTACCGGCTTAGAACGTTTTATAATTAACCCTCTAAATGGTGAACCCCAAACCTGTATTACAAAATATTGATTGTATGTGATCGATGATGTAAGGCTTAGAATTTTAAATAACACCGTTAAGTGGTAGATAATCAAAGACTTTTTTACAAATTAAGACGAAGTGTGATGATGAGTCACCTGCTTAGGACGTTAGAAATAACCCTAAGTGGGTGGCATCAAAATTGTTAATACAAAGTATTATGATAATGTGATCGATAATGTCCAGCTTAGAACGTTAGAAATACAGACCCTCTAAAGCGGTGACATTCCAAGCTGTTATTACAAATTAAGAATTGATATAGATGTGATCAATGCGACGCTTAGAGCGCTAGATACAGACGGTAAACTTTCGGTAAATTACTCTAAAGGGGTAACATTAAAACTGTTCAATAAGTTCGGCGCTCAAATTCTTTTAAGATGTCTTTTAACATTTATCAGTAATTTATAACATTTATAGAGAAGAGAAGAAGAGAGAGAAGAAGAAGAAGAAGAAAAGAAGAAGAAGAAGAAGAGAAGCAGAAGAAGAAGAAGAAAAGAAGTAAAGAAGAAGAAGAAGGATAGAAGGAAGATAGAAGAAAGAGATGAATAAAATGAAGTAAAGTGATAGAAAAAGAAGCAACAGAAGTGAAAGAAGAAGAAGAAGAAGAAGAAGAACAAGGAAAATTCCCCGAGAACAAAGAAAAAGAGGAGCAAAGAGAAGCTAGAAAGAAGAAAAAGGAAAAAAAAGAAGAAGAAAAAGAAGAAGAAGAAAAGAAAAAAAAAGAAGAAGAAGAAGAAGAAGAAGAAGAAGAAGAGAAGAAGAAGAAGAAGAAGAAGAAGAAGAAGAAGAAGAAGAAGAAGAAGAAGAAGAAAGAAGAAGAGAAAAAGAAGAAGAAGAAGAAGAAGAAGAAGAAGAAGAAGAAGAAGAAGAAAAGGAAAAATAAAAATAAAAATAAAAATAAAAATAAAAATAAAAATAAAAATAAAAATGAAAATAAAAATAAAAATAAAAATAAAAAGAAGAACTACAGAACTACAGAACTACAGAACATCTATTAACAAAGACTTTACAGTCCACTCAAGGCTAGCCTGTTAGGTATTTTTGTTTATTTAATTTGTTGGATGTGTCCACTAGTTTTAAAACAAAACTATTATGTTTTTGAATGAAGTATATTATTTTACCTATTTCAGTGTAAAATATGAATTTGCTTAAG
This sequence comes from Trachelipus rathkii, assembly GCA_015478945.1. Taxonomy (NCBI): domain Eukaryota; kingdom Metazoa; phylum Arthropoda; class Malacostraca; order Isopoda; family Trachelipodidae; genus Trachelipus; species Trachelipus rathkii. Next base: position 3,820 of record JABUQX010020942.1, read on the forward strand.
TAGAGCAGATTTGCTTCTCTTCTAAGAAACAAGCATCATAGTCTTCTAAGTATTTTTGTTTATTTATAATGTTGGATGTGTCCACTGTAATTGTGACATGTTTCAGGTCTTGGAACAGATATTTGCTGCAGTTATTTATTTGAGTTATTTGATAGATTAGGTCAGGGTCTTATAACATACATTTATAACAGTTAATTTAACAGATATGTTTTTTGCGGTAAACATCAAAGCTATTTATTGCAAGTTAAGGCGATGGTGTGATCAAAGAGATCACCTTCTGAGAACGGATACTTTTCAAGCCATTTTTCCGACTCAGTAAGGTCGATAATATCACCGTCTTAGAACCGATATGTTTTATGCTGTGAACATCAAAGCTAATTATTACAGGTTAAGCAGATAGTCCAATCGATGATATAACCTTCTTTGAACGGATTATTGCAAGCCATGAACATCAAAGCTATTACAAGCCAGAATTTTTTTTTTTGTATTTTTTAACATTTTTTAAATGAATTCAATTGTTCTGTTTTGATTTTATCATATTCAGGTAACCACTAATTTGAATATATAAATAAAATAAAAATCATGATTTAAATTTCAAAGACCAATATTTTTTAATTGTTTATCTCACTTTTTCTTGAAATGAACGTTACTTCCGCCTGTTACTATTTGTAAGAAAGACTATTCACTTTTCAATTCCATCTAGTAAGTAAAGAAATTCTTTGCTATATTAGTTTGAAATCGTTCATGACAAAGTTTATTCCCAATACTTCGTGTTACAACGTTAAAATATTATCTAAAGAATTGCTAGTGTAATCGAATATTTGTCAAATTGTTTTAGGTCTTTGAAGCTTCTAATTAATTTTCGTCTCAATCTTCTTGTCTCTAAAGAATGAATGTATAATTCGGGCAGTCGTTTTTCTATGTCCTTTTTGAGGTATGGACTCAAACTGCACTGCGCATAATATATATATATATATATATTACTTAATATATATATCATATTATATATATATTATATATTATATATTATATTGTATTATATAATATTATATATATATATATATATATATATATATATATATATATATATATATATAGAGAGAGAGAGAGAAGAGAGAGAGAGAGAGAGAGTGAGAGAGTGAGAGAGAGAGAGAGAGATAGGAGATTAGGTTACTTTTTTTCTTGTTAGCTTAGGTTAGGTTATTTTTTTATTGTTACGTTAGATTATGTAAGGGTATGTAAGGTAATGTTACATTATTTTTGAATTGTTACGTTAGATTTTGTTGGGTTATGTTAGGTTTTGTTAGAATATTTTTGACTTTTTAGGTTAGGTTAGGTTAGGTTAGGTTAAGTTAGGTTAGGTTAGGTTTGTTTAGGTTAGGTTAGGTTAGGTTAGGTTAGGTTAGTTTAGGTAGGTTAGGTTAGGTTAGGTTAGGTTAGGTGGTTAGGTTAGGTTAGGTTAGGTTAGGTTAGGTTAGGTTTCGTTAGGTTATGTTAGTTTAGGCTAGGTTATAAAATATATTATATTTTTTTATGCTATTATTTTTCAGGTATTTGCGATTGCTATTCTTGATACTGATGAAAGTATTGCTTGAATTAAAGGTAAAATTAAACTTGGAAGTATAATAGTAAGTGATTGTTGGAGTTCATATAAAATGTTGGATAAGGCTTTGATGGGTAAATTTACCACATTTTAACCGGTGAATAATCCAAATTTCGTAGATTACAGTATATATATATATATATATAATATATATATATATATATATTATATTTCTATATATATATATATTATATATATAATATTATATATATATAGTATGTGTGTGTGTTGTGTGTGTTTGTGTGTGTGTGTGTGTGTGTGTGTTGAAGTTAAATTTGTTTCACTTTGATACTTTTTTTGTAGTAATATTTGTTTAGTAAAATAAAGAAAGATATTGAATTACTATGTTGCATATATCGAATTATTTTTTTTGTTTTCTCACAAATTATAACGATATATCGAACGCATTCCAAACTTTACCTAAGATCCATGTTTTTGGATTATTATTTGCTACTCAGGTGTGATCGATATATCACCGTCTTAGAACAATATGCTCTATTTACTACAGTTTATTCATCTACAGTTATTCATTAAATGTTATGATTTTTGCTGTCACTCAGAAACAGAAATATTTTCATAGCATCAGACCTCATAGTGCTACAAGTGTCAGAAATTCTGTTCTTGGATTATTATTCCTACTCAGTGTGAACGATTACCATCTTAAAACAGATTTGTTTAAGCGGTGAACATCAAAACTATTTTAAAAGTTCGGTACCCAAATTCCTTTTTAGATGTACTTTTAACATTTACCAAATAATCTTAATAGTTTCTTTGAGTTTATTTATAAGGTCCAGTTAATTCTATCGTTTATCAATCAAAATAACGAATGAGTTGAATAGAAGTTCAAAGACCAATTTCCTGTAAGTATTTATTCAACTTTTTTTGAATAAATCGATGTTGCTGCTGTTCACTATTTCATAAGAGAGAATATTCCAATTCTCAATTACATCTAAGTGAAGAACTTCTTAGCAATATTGGTTTGAAATCGTTTATGACAATGTTTATGCCCATTACAAAGTTTATGCACATTGCTCCGTGTTACCTTATGTTAGTTAGGTTAGGATTTGATAAATTTTTGTTAATTGTTACTATGTTAATGTTAAATTAGCATTGATATGATAGAAAAGTAGGGGAGAAGGATACGTTTTGTGATGCATTGATTGTTTCTTTATCAGTGTACTTTGTTAATATTGAAAGTTATTTCGTACGTAAGGTATGTTAGGTTTGCTGTTGTATATTATACTTTTAGTTTAGGTGATATAATGCAAGTTTACTGATGTTAAAACTTTGTTATGTTATCATTTATTCGTAGTTCAATATGTTAGTTAGGTTATGATATGATAAATATAACTATGTTAATATTAAATTAACATTGATATGTCACAGATATGCTTGAAAAAGTGGGGGTTAGCTTACATTTTATGGTCAATCTTAGTTACTTTACCGTTGATAAGCAAAGAACTTTGTTAATGAAAGCAGTTTATTTGTAAGTTAGGTATGTTAGGTATGTTGTGTTCTTAGTTCATGTTAGCATTTATTAGTTTGTTAGTGCAATAGTTAGGTTAAGCTATAATACATTTTTGTTAAGTTATGTTAAATATTACTACATCAATGTAAAATTGACATTGTTGTGTTGGACAAGTTTCCTTAGATTGAGTTTTGTATGCAATGTTGGCTACTTTACTTTTGATATGATAAGTAGAGTAATTTGCTAATATTAATATATTATTCATACGCAAAGTGTGTTAGGTTTGTTGTTTTACATTATGGTCCTAGTTCAGGTTATGCTATGTTAGCTTTATTGGTTGTTGTTAACTTTGTTAATGATAGCAGTTTATTCGTAGGCTGGATGTGTTAAGTATGTTATGCTCTAATTTAGCTTTACTGAGAACAAAACTTTGCTGTTTGCAATTGATCGATGTGGCAGTATGATAGTTAGGTAAGATTATGATAAATTTTTTGTTAATAATTACTATGTTAATGTTAAATTACTATTGATGTATTAGAGCCCTACTTGAAAAAGTGTGAATTGGTTAAGTTGAAGGTAATGTTAGTTACTTTACCGCTATTAATCAATATGCATTGTTAATGTTAGCAGATTATTCTTACATAAGGTATGATAGATTTGTTTTTTTACATTATATTCTTAGTTCAGGTTATGATATGTTAGCTTTATTGATATGAAAACTTTGTTATGTTAGCATTTTTTCGTTGGGAAGTATGATAGTTAGGAAAGGTTATGATAAATATTTGTTAAATATAACTATGGTAATATGAAATTAACATTGATATGTTAGAAATAAGCTTGCAAAAGTGTGAATTGGTTACGATTTGTAGGCTTGTTAGTTACTTTACTGATATTAATCAGTGTTCTTTGTTATTGTTAGCAGATTATTCTTGCCTAAGGCATGGTAGGTTTGTTGATGTACATTATATTCTTAGTTCAGGTTATGATATGTTAGCTTTATTGATGTGAAAACTTTGTTATTGTAGCATATGTAATCGTTGCAACCCCTTTATCAGCAGGTTAAATAATGTTTTTGTTAAACATTATTATGTTAATGTAAAATTAATCTTAATATGTTAGAGATAGGCTTGACAAAGTGTTAATATGTTACGTTTTGTTGGTAATGTTATTTACTTACTGTTGTTTAGTAGGGAACTTTGTTAATGTTATCAGTTTATTCGTGCGTAAGGTATGTTAAGTTTGTTGTTGTACATTATATTCTTAGTTCAGGTTATGATATGTTAGCTTTATTGATGTGAAAATTTGTTAAATCTATATTAGAAATCAAAACATAATTAACAGTATATAATATGTCTAGGTACCAATATGCATAAATGTTTGTTAAATATTACTATGTTAATATAAAATTAAGAATTAATATGTTTAGAAGATATGCTTGACAAAGTGTGAATAGGTTATGCTTTGTATGAAATGTTAGTTACTTTACTGTTGTTAAGTATTAAACTTTGCTAATGTTAACAGTTTATTCGTGCGTAAGTTATGTTAGGTTTGTCGTTGTACATTATTTTCTTAGTTCAGGTTTTGCTATGTTAGCTTTATAGATGTGAAAACTTTGTTCCGTTAGCATATATTCGTTGATCAGTATGATAATTAGGTTAGATTATGATACGTTTTTGTTAAATATTACTATGTTAATGAAAATTAACATTAATATGTTAGAGATATGCTTGACAAAGTGTGAATAGGTTACGTTTTGTATGCAATGGTGGTTACTTTACTGTAGTTAAGTATGGAACTTTGTTAATGTTAGCCGTTTATTCATGCGTAAGTTATGTTAGGTTTGTCGTTGTACATTATATTATTTTCCAGATTATGCTATTTTAGCTTTATTGATGTGAAAATTTTGTTAAGTTAGCATATATTCGTTGATCAGTATGATAATTAGGTTAAATATTACTATTTTAATGTAAAATTAACATTAATATGCTAGAGATATGCTTGAAAAAGTGTGAATAGGTTACGTTTTGTATGCAATGTTAGCTACTCTACTGTTGTTAAGTAAGTATAGAACCTTGTTACTGTTAACAGTTTATTCGTGCTTAGGGGTTCTTAGGTTTGTCGTTGTATATTATTTTCTCAGTTCAAGTTATGTTATGTTAGCTTTATTGATGTGAAAACTTTGTTAAGTTAGCATATAATCGTTGGTCAGTATAATAGATGTTTATAAATAACTTATTTTTATGATATGTTTATCCAAAATGATACTCGAAATATGACTTGAATCAATAGATCAATAGATCAATAGATCAATAGATTATGGAAGGGTGGGAGGTGAAGGGGGGGGGTGGTTTGATTTACTGATTTACTGCTTTAGGGTCAGTAAACTATTACACTAAACTATGATATTTTATTCAAAGAACATTTTTATACAAAATGTTACCCGAAATATGACTTGAATTAGTAGATCAATATATCAATAGATCAATAGATCATGGAAGGGTGGGAAGGGGATTGGTGGGTGGTTTGATTTACTGATTTACTGCTTTAGGGTATGTAAAACGTGAATTTTTTAAGTTATAAACATAAAAAAGAATAAAATTTTTAGGAAAAACAAAAATGATTTAAACAAATGAAACAAAAAATAAATAAAAGTTTTAAAGGAATATATTTTTAAATAAATAAAATTAAAAAATGAATAAAGTTTGAAGATTAAATTTAAATAAATAAATAAAAAAAAGGTTTTTAAAATCAAATTAATTTTTTAAAATTAAATAAAATTAAAAAAATAATAAAAAAATAATAAAATTTGCAAAATAAAAAAATTCCTTAAATAAAAAAAAAAGAAAAATTAAACAAAAAATATGTGTATAATGAAGCATAAAATAAAAATAGTAACCAAAATATATTAGTTGACGTTTATAAGAAAGAAAACGAGATTTGAAAATATAAATGTCAGTCTTCAACCTTTAGAAAACGGGTTATCTTTGTAAGATGCAATACAAATGACGACCTATCCATGTTAGAGCAGAATCAGCGATGCCAACAGTAAAGCTATTGTATTATTAAACGAATGTTTACTAAATGAGCACCGCATCGGCTCCTGCATCAGT
>JABUQX010020942.1:17500-27500 GCA_015478945.1 Trachelipus rathkii
TGATCTGATATTCCCATACCCAACCTCCTCACTGATTTAACGTATATCACATACTTCAACATGTCCTTCTTCACCAACACAAAATCAATCATACCATCTCAACCTACAACTACTCTCGTATATATATATGAATACTCTTGTGTTCGAAGAATGTATTACTTACACATATAGCCCTCTCTTCACAAAAATCAAACACCTTCCTACCTTTCTCATTTTCTCCCACAATCCCAAAGTCACCTGTTATGCCATCCCTTTTCGTTCTTCTATTAAACCATTCAAGTTGTCCAACACAATTAATCTAAAGTCTCTACTCACCCCGTCCAAAACATCATTCAGATTATCCCAGAAACTCACACACTCCTCAAAATCATCCCTCAGAAGAACCAATTGTTCTTAATGTTGTCAGAAAGAATGTATGAAGAAAAAGTTTCTTTGAATAGTTTTGTGTTTTAAGCCTTAGAGTATCTTTTAACTAGAAGACATTTCAATTTCCCCTTCCCTTTGCTTTCTTGAATACAGGAGGGTTAACTTCATTCTATTGTTCTAGATTTACTATTGACACGTTCGCTACTATCATCAATTTGAGGGTTTCAGGAATGTCATATTTAGCTTTTTACGAGATTCTCTTCTCTTAGTCGATTTTCGGCAAATTTAAATTTTGTGTTTGTTCATTATGATTTTTTTGTGGTTATCAAAGTAGTAGCATTATTATCTGACGTGCATGAGGGTCACACTGAGTAATGAATTGATAAATATGTGAGTCATTAAGCTTTTGCTAAAAGACTGAAGAAAAATAAATAGAAAAAAAAATTCATTTTAATTCTAAAATTCATCAGAGGATGTTCTGTCTTATTCATCAATCCAACATCTAGAAAAGAGATGCAGTTGGGGCAATGAGTTTTCTAGGAATAATAAAAAGGTTGGTATTGTTTCCTCAAAGGTGTTACTTTCAATAGTTTTGAAGAGGTTTGGCCAGAAGAATAACAAAAATCACAGGCACTCAAACAAGGCCAGGGAAAAAAAAGTGTGAAAAATAGTTATTCAAAGTAGTTGGGGGGAAAAAAAAAAAAATTAAGTTAGTAAATAATTATATACAAACTACAGCTAAATGGTACAAGAGTTATTAAATTATATATATATATATATATATATATTATATATAATATAATATTATAGATATATAAATATATATATATATATTATATATATATATATATATATATATAAATATATATATTATTATAATATAATATAATATATATTTTCTTTCTTTCTTTATCTTCCTTCTATTTCCCAAGAATGGGAGTAAGGTGCCGTGACGAGCATCGGAAAAGAAAAGCAGCATTAGAAGAACATGACATAAGTCGAAAAGAAAGCCCAGCCTTACCGCCCCTCAGTACCATTAATTAGAGAACTCATCGCTGTCAGAAAATCCACCCTAAAGTTTCATAGGACAGCGATGGACCCTCACTATTGTAGAATCCTCAGTGTAAGGGTTCATCCCTTGGCCAGGTGGGCCACAACCATACCCCCTCACAAGGCCCCCGCCATTCACTCATGTTATACACTTTTCTTCTCGCCCTCTTCTCAAACTCACATTTCTCTCTTTCAGACATTCGTTTACACCGACTAAATCCACTTTCTCTTCGGTTCCCCAGCCAGTCGGTTCCCAACCCACTCTCCACTATACATCCGCTTAACCGCCCCCGACTATTCATCCTAATCCTTCCACATGACCAAAACCATCTCAACATACTTTCATTATTCTCTCATCTTTTACCCTTTCTTCACACCACACAACTCCTAATACTCTCATTCCTCATTTTATTAATTCTCTCACACCTAGCATCATGCCCCGTAAAGATTGTCCATCCCCGAACACATCTGAACTTTAGATCTATACTTCTTATTCCGACCATAGCGTCTCACTACCATAACAATTACCAGGTACAACAACAACAATCATGTAAGGACTCTAGCGCACTAAGAACTTCTCCTTTACATTCACCACGATTTAATTGCACCAGCAACCTTCCGGCCATTCATAACTTTCCTACTACACTCTGCATCATCAGTTCCCATTCTCACCAACCATACCCTAAAATATTTAAAACTGCAGACACTTGCTTCCAGTGCTTCACCATCTAACATAACTTCACAATTGAGGACTTCCCTCGACTCACACCATAACTTTACTTCTTTATCTACTTACTTTTTCAAACCCCTTCCTTTTACATTTACCCTGCCAAAATCTCTTCTACCAATCCCTCAAACTTCTCTTCAGATTCGCCACAGAACCAAAATCATCCGCATATAATAGGTAGGGCCACCCCTCCACTCATCTCCATTCTCCATCATTCTAACACCATTTCCTGCCATCCGCACCTCTAATTCTTTCTTTCATAACCCCATCCATATACAAATTTGAATAACCAAGGAGACTAACACAACCCTGCTCCACTCCGAGTTAATCCCTTAAACCAATCACCCATTGACACCGATTTATCTTACAACCACACGCTTCACTATCGTCATACATACTTTTGATTTCCATTTCCAAAGCCTACACCAACACCAGTATATCACAATACCTGCCTTTAAAGCTCCCTATTTAAAACTCTATCATTACGCCTGTTGTAAATCCATTAAACCTAAATACAATTTATCTTCTTCTCCCTCATTTTTCTCCATCATTGTTTCAATGTAAAGATTTGAGCCACACATCCTCTACCACTAAACGCACCTTGTTTTCCACCAATCAGTCCCTCAGTCACATCGAACGCACTCTTCGGATCCAAAATACCAGCAATACCTTCCCTACAAACACTTTCAAAATAAATTATCCCCTATAATTATCTCAGTTCCCATTTTCTCCCTTACCCTTATATAAGGGTACTATTACCGCTCTCCTCCAATCCCGTGGAACTATACCCCTCTAATAAAACGCTTTGATTACACAGCTTCCAAATCCAATCAATCACACCAATCTCGCTCCGCTCTTGATCATTTCACTAGTTATTTCATCTATACCTGCAGATTTACATTTCTTCAACTTTCTCACTCTCCCATTACCTCCTCCTTACAATAAACCTCATCCCCCAAAAATACCTATTCCTTCCTTTGTACCATCAAACCACACACACATTCACTAACACGTATCTTTTATGTTAATATTGTGCAGATTTTCGAAGTGTTCTTTCTTGATACTCCCCTCACATCATTTCAGGCCAGTTAACAAAAGCCATCCCTATTCATATTCTTTAAGAATTCCCCTTATTCTCAGTTCTTAACCTTTCCGCGCTTCCTTCCAGGAAGAAGCTTCCTGTTCCCTTGATGTCCTCATTCATCCTCCTTCCAAACTGTTCATTTACCGTTTTTTTTTCTCCTTACGTATGCACCTTTTAGTATTTCTTTTTTCCTCCTTATATAATTCCAAGCATCTTTTTTTTGAAACCTTCATTATTGCTTTTAGTACATTCAACCACGTCTTCTCTTTTTTACCTTTAACCGCTTCATCACCTTCATTCCACCATTTCGCTGTAACATTTCTTACTTCCCTACTAGCACTATCCACACACTTCCTTGCTAACTACTAAAACAATTGCTTCATTCATTGCCCCAGCATTTGTTCAGTATCAGTCGTTTCACATTCAACCGATTTACTTACGAGCGCTCCTACATACTTATCCTTATTGTCTTGTCCTTAACTCTCACTCTTAATTTTACCTACTTCCTTTTCGTATCACCTTCCTCTCCTCAAGCCCCCAACTAACTTAATTTTACATTAAACAAAATATATCCGATAATCACATTCCTAAACCCCTCAACTGATTTAACTTCCAACACATACTTCAACATCTCCTTCTCACCAACACAAATCAATCAAACTCTTTCACTTTCGATTACCACTCTACCTACACCCAACTCTAGTATTGCTATGGATACTGCTTCGTGTTTAAAGAAGTATACTTACATCACCATACCTCTCTCTTCACAGAATCAATCACCTTCTACCATTCTCATTTCTCCCGCCACCCCAAAAAAACCTGTTATTATTTATACCCATCCCTTTTTTGATCACCTATCCAACCATTCAGGTCCCCCAATAGCTATCAATCTGAAGCTCCTACTCACCCCATCCAGGACATCATTCCAGATTATCCCAAAAAGTTGTACTCTCTTCAACGTTCCCCTCAGATGGATACGTACCAACCACACATACCTTGACCTTCAAACTTAAATTTTAACCAGTAGAATTCTAGGACTCACACACCAAAGTCTACCATAGCTTTGTACCACAGGTCACTCATCAAATTTACTCCTCTCTCCCTCTCTCATTCATTTCCACACCCAGCACACACACATGTTCACACCACACCACTAATGTTCACGTTTCCTTTCATGGTTTCAGTCACAGCGAGCAAATCAAATTTCTAAATTTTCTAAATACTCCATCACCTCTCTCCTCTTCTCTCAACATTTTATTACTCTGACATTCCATGTACCATTAGACATTCAACAATTTCGGCGAAAATTAGAAGGCCGTTTACGGCGATCACAGACCTCTCCGAGCGTGATCAGCATTCCCTAGCAGAGATAGGTGGTAGTGGGCAGCCAACCCAACTACTACCGTCCCTTTAGTCGCCTTCTACGACCGACGCAGGACATCACGATGTGGGCAATTCTTCTCCCCACCACAGGGTATGAAGTAGTAAGGATGTCGTAGGTGTTAATCTAGAGAGGGGTGACTAATTCTGTGTTATGAATGTGGATAAAAATGGTCGCTTAGTATATGTTGGGCCTGGGTATGAGTTTTGTAAAGATATGAAGCGCAGAAAGAGAAAGACGCACCATTAAAAATGGGAGGTTATATTTCATCGCTTCGAGTATGTGTACTTCTCCCTATATATATATATTACTAGTAATATATATATATATATATATATATATATATATATAATATATATATATATATATATATATATATATATATATATATATATATTATATTATATATATATTATATATATATATATATTATATATAATATATATAATATATATATATATATATATATATATATATATATATATATATATATATACATATTATATATATATATATATATATATATATATATATATATATATATATAGATATATATATATATATCTCTCTATATTATATATATATATATATATATATATTATATATATAATATAAAACATTCAGTATTCTCAACGATCTAGAACAGTTAATTTAGGACCTACACATATTCCAGAATCGTTCTAACCAATTCTTGAATACGTTTGACTTATGTTCACCGCTACTCCTTCTCGTTGTAAATAAACCTTTTCTCCTCCTATGGTAACTCTGACCACAATCTTGTAGCTCTTAGTTATAATACTTTTTCTCCAAGCAGCTCCACCATGCTCTAAACGTAATTTCTGGCACTTTAATCGGGATCGGGCCTATTGGGGGGCATTGCGTTGTTTTTTGGCTACTATTGCTTTGGAATTAATCCTGCTTTGACTCGGGGGATTGCCTCGGTCAACGCTGAAAAGGTGGGGGCCGGGTAATCTCCGTGGGAATGAGCAGGTTCATTCCATCTTCAACTAAATCTTTTTCTTTTTTTTTTTCTCCTTCTTGTTTTCCCCAAAAATAAAAAAAAAAAAAATTTTTTTTTCCCATTGCGATGGAGCTTGTTCTCGCGCCATCAGGAGAGACATAGCGTATCGGGCATGGGAAAACGCTCGTTTCTCCTATCACCTTACTAATTCTTGCCTCGGATGTTTGAGGGATAATTAATTGACAGGCTAAGCGCACCTTCTTTAAAGAATAGTGCGACAACCTGCTTGGTCTCCTACTGATAAAAATTTCCGGCCCCTTTGCCAAAAATCTCTAACAACTTTTGAAATTCTGCCTTTCCTCTTATTCCTCTGGACGGTTCTGTTGCGTAACTTCTCTTCGTGTGATAAAAGGCCAATCTCTCGGCATCCCTTATTTTCATCAAATTCTACCCTGGACGGTTCTGCATCCCCTTCCTCCTACTCCTCTCAGGTTTCCCATGCTTTACCTGTGATTACAAATGATCGTGTGCATGGGATCTGAGAACTATGAACGCCAGGAAGGCTAGCGGCCCGGATGGCATTCCTCCCCAAGTTTTGAGGGAGTTTGCTTCTGAGCTGGCGCCTGTCCTCGTCCAACTCTACTTCTATGTCTTAAAACTAATACTTTTACTCAGTGTTGGAAGCGCGCAATGTCAACCGATCCCGAAAAAAGGTAGGCCGCTCTTATCCTTCAAACTATCGCCCTATAGCTCCAACTTGTTATCTACCTATAAATCTTTGAAAGCTCTTTCTTAAATTTAACTCTTTAATTCCTGGATGCATCTGAGTCTCATTCCCTTCTTTTAGATCATCATTGATGGCTTTTCGTCGCTAGAGCGTCAACGCTTGACATACTTTCCTACCTAACTGATATTTATTGTTTTCTGCCCTTAGGGACCATGAGGGAGTCTTGCGTGGTGCGCTTGACATATCCAAACTTTTGGGGTTTGGAACGCGTCACTGCTCTCTAAGCTCCCCTTCTTTTGGGTTTCCTTCCTTCTCTTTGCTTTTACACCTTGTCTAGTTTTCTCATCCGATCGGTTCGCTTATTCTAGAGCATTGGTGATGGAGCGACTCCCTTCCTCCCTTTCCTGTAATTTGTGCAGGGTTCCGTTAAGGTCTGTTTCTATCTCCAACTTTTTCCTACTTTCATTCAACGATCTCCATGCAGCTGTACTTCCAACTCGGTTCACTCTTATGCCGATGATCTCAACTCTCCACTCATTTCAAATCTCTCCTCTTGCTTCTGAGTGCCTCTCGTTTAGCTTATCCGATTCTTATTCTTGCCCGATCTGGATGGAATTCCCTGGCGGTGGGTTACCTGTCACCTTTAAATTCAACTCTTGTTAAAAAAACTCGAACTTCTCTACATCTTCCTCTCAAAAAACACCTCCCCTCACACTTTACCTATTATTAATTTGTCGGGCTCTAATTGTTTCTTCCTGGGAATATCATAACATCTGGGTTTTAACATAATAACAAATTGTCTTTGAAACGCGCATATTTCATGTGTTGCTAAGGTGGATCTCAAAAGAGCTGGGTTCGCAGGTGCGGGAATTTTTCCTCTGCACAGAGCTACTCGTTTATATAAGACTTATTTCGCCCTGTTATGGAAGTACCTGTCTCACAGTTGGGGGCTCCGGCTCCAATCTTCTACTGATAGGGTCGAGGTCTTAAGCTAAGAGACTAATAACTGTCCATACTTTCTAAATTCTCTTGAGCCCTCTATCTCTGCTTCGGACTTGTGGCACTCCTATTCTTTTCTTTATTTACTGCAACAAGAGGCTGGTAAATGCTAGGGAGTGGCCGCTCATCATTCCCCTCCATTGGGGTCGCTCCCTCGCAATACAAGAAGTTGCCATATGCTCTCGATGAATTGCAAGATGTTGCAGTATTGAGAACCCCAGACTTGTTCGTTTTGGTGGGCCTCTTCTCCAGCTACTTCTGTTCTGTGTAACTCCTTGGCGTCTTTTGTTTTTCCCTAGATTATTAATCTTCCCTCTCTTTAAAGCCCAGTCTGCGCTCACCTGAAGAGATTCGCGTTAGGCTGGGGATTTGGGTGGATTTTTCCATGTTTTATTTTCCGCCCCTCCTTGAAAAGGGCTCGGCCCGTGGTGGTGGTTAACTTGTTAAAAATATATATATATATAAATATATATATAATATATATATATATATATATATATATTGATATTATTATATTTATATATATATATATATAATTAATAATATATATATATATATATATATATATATATATTAATATAGTATATTATATATTATTATATATATATATATATATATATATATATTATATATATTATATTATATCCTATATATCTATATATATTACATTTTGAACTGCTGAAACATAATCAACAAAATTAATTGGTTCATCCGACTCTTCTTTGACTTCAAGTTTGACATAGGTTGGGGTTCGCCTTTTTCCACGTCCTCTTTTCTTTTTATTTCTAACTGAAAATTAAATAAAAATTTTACAAATCAGTCATAAATTTAATCAATTTAATTAGTTTAATTGCAATCACAGTTATTATAAGTAAGAATACATTTCTTTGTCTGATAATAAACCGATGTTCTCTTTGTTTTTAAAGTTCGTATCTCAAGGACATTGGCCCCAGTAGAGAGCTCTCTAGGAAGTTGCTACCTAGAATTCGCACAAGGCATCAACCCATGGATCCTCCCCACGCTAACGCTAGTCACAGTGGTTATATTTTTCTAAATTTATCGCTGTACCTAAATATTCGGGTACTTGAAACGAGTCCTTAATATTACACAATATAATTTACTCTAATAGAATTAATTAGACCATCATTTTTACTCTCATACGTTACACAATAAAATGTACCTTTTAAAACCTTAACAGGAAAAGAATGGTTCCTATGGCTAAATGTATTACAAACTTCAGTAAGTTATAAAAAATCCAATTACAATTCACTATTCACACAATAATGTAAAAAAAAAAATTCACTTGTTTTACTAAACTCAGTGGGGCTAAGTAGTGTGTGTGTGTGTGTTTTTTTTTTTTACATACAGTTATCACCGCCGCTTACAGGCTGAACCCTTTTCAAGGAGGGGGGTGTAAAATAGTAATAAAAGCTTCAAGAATAAAAAACCATACAACCGTCAACTAACACAATTTTAGCAAACGAGCACAGACGCGTTTTTTTTTAAAGAGAGGTAGATTAAATTCAGCAGGAAACAGAAGTTTGAGGACAATTCTGGCAAGCAAGCATCACATCGAGCAAGCCAACATTTGACAATGTAAACAAAAAAAATCATGTGCAGACACTGCACCACTTGTATAATGATGGAATTGTATAGGAGGTGGCACACCAGTGGTCAGTTTCCTTGAAAATTTGCTGCTGCAGTACCTATATAAAAGAGACAAGGCAACAACGTCGCTTCACAGAGATAGAGGGTCAAGTGAATTAGAAAGTATGCAACTCTAAGGGTTTTGGTCTTTGACACGACCCTATCCAAAATACGGATAAAACCGAGCCCCTCCCCCCCACACACAAACACACACATGAGAACTCTATACAATGTCGGATGAGACACTTGGATAACAGCTGAAGTAAATGAGAAGAGGAAAATCTTTGCGATCTTTGTTTAAGCATGTTTAGTCAACAGGAATACAGAAGAGCTGTTGATTAAGATGAGGGGCAACTCTAGATAAAAAAGAGGGAGAATGTGCTAAGATGGTTTGGCCACATGGAAAGGATAGATGAGATTCAGTTGGTTAAGCGGATGAATAGTATGAATGTGCTGGGAATCGACTGGAGTAAAAGACAGAGCTTTATGAGGGAGGGGGAGGGTATGGTTACAAGCCTGGAACAAGGGATGAACCCTATATTCAAGAGATACCACAGTGAGGGTCTGTCACAGTCTTGAGAAGCCCTATGGTGTATTTTTTTATTTTTTATTTTTTATTTTTGTTACTGCAACGAGCTCTTACTTAAGGTACTGACTTTTCTGTCTCCTGTGTAAGTTGCGCACTTCACCACCAATTGTGGGGAATATATTATATATATATATATTAATATATAAATATTATATATATATTTATATATATAATATTATATATATATATATATATATATATATATATATATATATATATATATATATATAATATACTATATATAATGTGTGATGTGTGTGTGGTGTGCACTAGATACCAATTTTAGGGCGATAACCAGATACAAGAACTCTAACAATTTTTTCAAAACCAAGTACTTCTATTTCTATATAAATAATATAAATATATTATAATATATATATAAGTATTATATATTATATATATATATTATATATATATATATATATAATATATATATATATATATATATATCTCACCACCTTTACGGGCA
>JABUQX010020942.1:32500-40961 GCA_015478945.1 Trachelipus rathkii
CTACACATTTGCGTCTTTAAATTGATATTTATATATATATATATATATATATATATATATATATATATTATATATATATATATATATAATATAATATATATAATATATATATATATAAGATAATATATATATTATATATAATATATATATATATATATTTAATATATATATAGTAATATAATATATTATATATAAATCATATAATATAATATATATATATATTATAGAATATATATATAATTATATATATTATTTATGATTATAACATTCACTATCAGTCCCTCATTTCTGCAGTTGTTGGTAGTTAAATTTTGAGCTTATTCAACACCATTCACAAAAGCAAGATTTTATAAGAGGGTTTCAGCCCCTGCTATCAGACGAAGAATCTAAAAAAAAACAATAGCTAATCTCTAGACTTCGAAAACTCATGCTTTCAACCAATCTAAAATATAAAGTTTTCAAATTTCTTCTTCTTTTTCTAAATTTTTATTACAATAATATATATATATATATATATAATTATGAATGATTATATATATATATATAATAATATACTATTTTTATATTATAATTATTATTATATATTATATATATTAAATATATATATATATATATTAGGGGATTACCGAACCAGTTCCGCCGGAACTTTCCGCCGGAACTCGATTTTAGAAGTTCCGGTCCGCCGGAACTAACTTGGTTCCGGCCGAAACTTTTTACTTTTCAAATGTCTTTCTGAAAAAAGATGAATATTTGGTTTTTTTCAAATTTAGCTTCATTTAAAAATTATGCATAAAAAAAATAATATAGAAAATTGATTTCGAATATGTAATAAATATTCATATAAAATGACCGACTCTATAGTTCGAAAACTTTAAATATGAAACAATATTCATTACTTCGAACCGGTAGCTTAATTCTCTAGAAACAGGGTTGGGACTTTGATAATTTTGAGGGAGTTTTTTGAATTTTTAGACACAAATACTTTTTTAATATTATTTTTATAATAATACAAATAATCCTAAATTATTACCTAATGAAGTTGATTTTATTAAAACAATGAATGAATTGTTGCTCATAATTAAGGAAATAGCAATATAATCAACATATATATATATATATATATATATATATATATATATATATATATATAATAGATATATATAGCTAAATAGATAAAATATATATATATAAACGGTGTATATATATATGCTGTAAATATCTATATACTCTAATTTTGTTTATCCATTTATTAAAAGATGACTAGAGACAACAGTGGATGAATCTTTATTATTATATAGATAAATACAATAATCCTTAAAAAGTAAGCATTGAAATATTATTAATTAAAAAAAAAAAATTGCTAAAAAAAAAAATAAAAATAAAAAAACAGAATTATTATTTAAAAAATTATGTAAAAAAATCAGTTCCTTTAAATCATTTATTTTTTTTTTTGTTGCCAACCCTGCTCTAGAATCTAGACCTGGGAAATTTAATATTTAAAGGTTGTATTATTTATACTATGCATATTAAAGTATCAAAATCAGTATTAATAATATATGGTAAATATTTTTATTTTATATATTATATATTATTATTTTTATTTTTTTTATTTTTATTATTATATATTATTTATTATTATTATATTATTTTTTTATTTTTTCAAGCTCCTGAAAAAGTCATTCTTTCAAACAGAACAAATTTTCTTTATTAAAATTATTCTTTGAATAAAATAAACACAAGATTTATATATACCAAGGCTTTCATCGGTTACACTCAACATTTTCCAAAGAAATAAATTCATTTTGACTTTTGGACAAATTTGAAAAATAAATCTGGTGGTAAACTAATTAACAAATAAATAAAAAAATAATAAATTTAAAAGTTTGAAATAACTTACACTTACCCTACCTTTTTGTCATTTTAAAGATGTTCAAAAATGACATTCGTTATATTTATGTTATCATCTGGTTTATGTTTCCTTAGGGGGAGCAACGATCCCCTTGCGCAATTCATAAAAATCACTCTTTCTTTATTATGATGGAGAAGCCCATCTTTTATGCTGTCATCGGATTTGTTCGTTCTTCTTAAAATGTGAAATTATTTCCTCGGTTTATTATGTAGCACATTCTCATGTTGAGTATTCGTTGTGTATCCGATATAAAGGGCTTACTCCACTTTCAAACATTGAAATCTGTAACAACTTTTAACCCTTAATTTTCCCCCCCCAACCCCATCCGAAAGCGCTTACGAGTAGAGAAGCACGAGCTCATTTTCAATGGCTTATAGTTTAATATAAGCTTCTTCCCCTCTTTTGCTTTAATATGCCCTTCTAATTAATTTAATTTGTTCTCTTCCTCTTTTTTCTGGCTAATATTTTCAGTTTAATTTTTGAAAACGAGCTTATAGTTATTCCCAAACTTCCCATAGTAATGGAATATTTAAATGTTCTTTCTCTTCATTAACATTTTGTTTATTAGATTCTTTGGTACTTCTTAATTTCTGAATCAAAAAGGTTTCCAATCAGACGATATTTTACAAACGCCGTAAACTAAAGTATTTTCATCGTAGCAATTTTGTGTTAGAGAGGAAAGAATCAAATCAAGTATGTTCCTTTATCTGTAGATTTAACGTAGAAACTTCTATCAATTTTATCCTCTTATAATTTGAATATTAATATCTAAGAAATTAATCATTATTTTTTATTCTTTCAAAAGTAAATTTTAAGTTTAAACTACTGAGGTCTTCTATTTTGATTTGAACTCTGAATACTGTTCGGATCTTAAAATATTACAAAGGTGTCGTCTACGTACCGAATGTAGAAGAAAGGATTGAATAGGGCGTTTCATTAAAAATTTTGTTTTCTACATTAATTTTTAATGTTAATATTAAAATTAAAGAGGATGAAAAATTGACAGAAGTGTTTACGTTAAATCTACAGATAAAGGACCATACTCTGAATTTCGACTCTTTCACTCCCTAAACTACAAAATTCTACCATAAAACTTTGTTCACCGAGCGTTAAGATATTGTCATTGGAACCCTTTGATATAAATTAAAAAGAATAACCAAAGAATCTTAATAAACATAACTTCCCCATATTTATAGAGGAAAACTATAAAAACCCTTTAAATAATTTATTACCAATTACCATGAATAAAAACAAAATCGATAAGCTCTAGTAATTATAAAACTGAAAATATCATCATAATAAAAAAGGAAAAAACAAAATTAAAAGAATTTTAAAAGAGCATATTAAAGAAAAGACCGAAGAAAGCTTATATTAAGATCGACTATAAGCCATTTCAAACCTAGCTCGTGCTTCTCTACTCGTTAAGCGCTTACGGATGTTGGGAGCAGTAACGTTGTATACGATTTCAATGTTCTGAAAGTGAGTAGACGCCTCTATATATCGATGCACAACGAATACTTCAACATCAGATATGTCGCACATAAGTTTCATTCCCAAAATATTCAAAACATTTTAATGCCTACTTCAAATTTAAGAAAAAAAATGATTTTATATATGACTAGGGGAATCGTTTCTCCTAAGAAAAGCAAAAAAACCAATATAAACATAAAAATATAATGAAATGTCCGATTTTTTAAACATCTTTAAATGACAACAAGTCAATGTAAGTAACTCTCTAACTTGTTAAATTTAGTTAGATGTTATTTATTATGTTTTTTTAGTTATTCTTATCACCTGTTTTTGATCGAATTGTGTAAAAAGTAAAATAATAGAATTTATTCCAATGGAAACAATATGTCCGAAGTTATATGTACCAAAAGACGAAAAGCTTGGTTTATTGTGGGATGTGGATACGTAGGATACTTAAATCAAAGTGTTATATTTTATTCAAGAATTAAAATTTATAAAGAAGAAAATTTCTCTTGTTGAAAGAAGAAAATTACGTGAGTGGCAAGTTGAAAAAAACAGTACAAAAATCAGGTACATAAGAATAAATGACTATATGAGTTTTATTAGATTAAATTAATATGTAATTGTGGTATATATTATGTTAATTATTACATATATTGATGATTATTATGATATTATTATTGATTATTATTAAATTATTTATTATAGTATTAATTATTATTATTATATTTTTTACTACTACAGAAACAAGAATATATAGCTAAACATAAGAACAGAAAGTGGTAAAAAAGAATGTTAAACAAGAGGTCCATAATGTTGCTAGTACTAAAATGTATATAATTTATTTGAATATAAAATATTGTTGTGATGTAGATATGTGGTATGGAAAGATAAGATTACTCTCCGAAAAGTTGAGTAGTGTAAACGTGATCTACTTTAATCCTCAAACACGTTATCTCTCTGTCTAATAAGGAAACTTTCTTTAAAAAAAAAAATAGCTTTCTTTGTTTTATAAATAAAACTTTTAAATATACTTGAAAGACCAGTAGTGAGAGAATGTGTAATAGTATAAGTTATAAATTCCTATTACATAATAAATTTATTATTCGCGTATCCAAATTAATCTACAGACCATAACGAGCCTCACGAGCAATGAACGGCCCTTATATTAACAAATGATAACCAGATTCACTCTCTAGAGGGCAAACGTTCACAGCCATTGTCGTCCATCAGACAAATAATGTAAAGTTGCTAATAAATAAGGATACGTGGAATCTAGTCAAAAATAATTAGTTCCGGTTCGCTGGCCAGACTTGTTCCTAACGCGTTCCAGGAATATTCCGAAAGCTGGATTCTCTACCGGAACTCTGAAGCCAGAAGTAAATTCTTAACAAATGTTGCGTTAATATTCCCTAAACATTAATTATATATTCCAATAATATACAATAAATAATATAAATTAATATTACACCAAAATTAACTTAATACTACGTTAACTAATTAACATACATAATAATAATAAGTTAATTATAATAATATAATAATTATATATATAATATAGATATATTTAAAATATATAATTTATTTAAATATAAATTTTATTATATAATTATATATAATATATATAGTATATATATATCGACAATTTGTTTGAATATTCGTATCTTATATACTACTATATGTAATAATATGGCGTTTTCTTTTTACATTTGGTAACAACAACGTAAGAAATATGCTCAATTTGGCCGTTCTTTTTATGTTAAGCCTCCATTAAAGCGCAAAATCGTTAAGACCACAGCCTTATCAAGCGTATAGGAATTTTCTCTCATTTATAAGAGTTTCTATCCTTGATGCTAATTTATGCACGTTTTACTGAAATCGTGTAAAACAAAAAAAATTACAGCTTGTACCCCCTCCACTCACCACCCGTCTATTTGTTTTGAATCGACAAAATATAAATATTCGCATCAATTAAAATCAGCTTTAAATCTAATTCTTCCAGATCAGATAAACCTCCTCTACACAAATTGATCAACTTACTAATTAAATAAAACATTTTCTCATTTACTTCATTCGTTTTAATCCACAAATTCGATGCCGCTCTTCACAGCGACTATTAGAAAATGCTTGCAAAACAAGTATAAACCTGCGTAAGAAATCGTGGTTCGATTTGACAACCCATTCAGACCCAATCATGGAGACCCAAAAGTAAGTCTTATGATGTATAGAGAAGTACGCTTTAGTGTTTTTATATAACAAAGACTACCACATAAATTTTAATTCTTCAATCGTAAAAGCATTGCAAGAATGAGAATTTTAGAAAATTGAGCCAAAGAGAGAATGTGCACTGAATAGTGGTCTCTAAGCAGCCCTAATTTTCTGGTGAGACATGTACTATTTATTAATGTCGAAAAATAGTCCATTTTTGAATAGGCTCGCATTTCTTTAAGTATATAAAAGTTTGAGATACCTATCAATTATCGACTTACATACAGGACATTATATATTTGTAAACAAGATTTATGTGACCTCAATATTCATGATCTTTTTAATCTATAAAAATTTGCCAATTGTAGTGCGATGATAAAACAAATCTCCTCCATAGATCATATAGGAATAAGTTTGTTTAAATGTTTCTAATCTGAAAGAGAAGATCATTGAAATGTTCAAGAAGAAACCCGAGCATAAACTTAGAATCTCAAATATGCATAGTTATAAGTAATAGGCGATAAATTGTTATTCGAAGATAAACGAGATGAAACAAGTTAATCAAAAAACTAATGCTAGAGACATTTGCGTCAAATAAATCTAAAACTAGATAATAGGCGAGAATAGTATATTTTCATGGAAAATAACTCCACAAAAATTTTGATTTCAAACAAATAACAAAGCATTGGTTTATACGGACTTTAGACCCCAATTTTATGATTGATGGAGATAGAAATAGAAATTAGTCTCACAAGTAAATATTAGAGATTAAGCATTATCGTATATAAATTATAAAAGTAAGGACAATTCCCACTTAATACTATTACTTGGAATAATATTCTTATCTTCTCATAATCTAATATTTGTAATAAACGATGGTATACATATTCCTATATTTTAGTAGTTTTTCTATTGCTTTTAAATTAACCGTTTCGTTAAACATTTGTGCGACTACCGGACCGAGGCAAAATGCTTCACTCATTTAGCACAAGATTTCCGTTTAAACGAACCCTTATAATATTCAGTCTAGGCTACTTTTGTTTTTAAAACAATTGAAATCAGCTGTTGTGAATTCAATATGGGGTTTAAATATAATAAATAAAATAAAAAAAAATTATACCAAAGCTTATAATACAAATATATATCAACTTAAATTTGAGTAGTTAATCAATTATGAAAAATTAATTATAAAGTTATATTTTATGAATAAATTTAAATTGTACACATGGTTTAATAAATGAAGTATTACCATGTTAAGTAAAATCATCTTCCTCCTTTACATCCTTTTCTAGAACGTGCTTATAATCCGCGCAACATCTTATAATAGAAACTTACAGAATTAAAGTGTATAATTACTATTACGCCTTTTGTACATTCATTTCTTCACATATGCGCAATAGTTTAGTAACGATATAAACAAAAACGCAAACGTCCAACCAATTCTAAGTTTCTAGCACAAATGCAAAAACAAATCGCTTTATATATATATATATATATATATTTATATATATTTAATATAAATATATTTAATATATATATTATTTTTAAGATATTTATATTATATATAATTATAAAATATATATAATATATATATAATAATATATATATTAATTAATAAATATATATAAATATATTATAAATTTTATAAGCTTATTATTAATAAAACTAAATCTAATAATAGGTATTCGCGAGGTACGGCCTGGACCGCCGCTAGTGTAAGATAGTCATTGTTCAATTTATAAACACTCCAAATATATATTATATCACTATTAAGTAATTATTAACCAATCTATCAATTCAACAAACAACAGTATTTCATATTATAATACATTATCTTTTTAATTCCCTGAATACATAATTATTATTAAATATCCTATATAAATTTATCGTAATTCTTTATATAGTAATACATAAACTCACCTTATCCATAATAGTAAGTAGTAAATATACTAGATTTAATCACAACCTTGTTCCTATTTATCTAGATGTAGTATAATAATTAATTATAAATATATATAGGTGAATATCAATAACCGGGATAGACATTATACACTTTCACTAGGCTTTCAGCTTATATTTCATTTTTCTTTCCGACAGATAGCTAACTAAAAATATATTGGTATCGCAATATCTATTTAAGAGGAGTATGTATAATATATAAATATATATAATTAATATAAATTTAATTAATAATATATATAAAATATAAATATTATATAAATATATAATATAATAATAAAAAAAAATATTAAATAAAATACTCTCTGGATTTATCAATTGGTCTTTCTTCTGCCAATGTAATATTTATATATCATGCTATTGCTAAAATTTCCTTTGGAATATACTAATATTCAAAAATTTTTTTTCATAAAATAAGGCTATTTAAACCTGGAAATTGATAGAATTTTGATACGTATCGCTCAGCTACTTTTTATTGATAGATAAAACCTTAACCGAGGCTGAGTTTACCCTAAGTACCAGGCTACAACGTGCCAATTATAATAAGATAATGAATTCTATCCACAGTGGGACGGACCCAATTTAAAGTACTCCAGCCAACCTCGCCCTTAATGTAAATAAATTTTACAATATTAATAATATACTTTTGCACTTACTGAAATAATTATATAAAGGTATTTGGCTATTATGAATCATCTAATTTTCTGCTGAGAGAAATTCTGTTTCTTGATTACATCAAAACATCAGTATTACCTTCTTATAACATTGCCTAAGATACTCGATCAGTCACTTGAACACTATTTAATGGAAAACAGCCATAGAGTTATTCTCTGTGTCAATTTACTCAATCATGTGTGTGGAGAGACATTTTGGCTTTAACTATCGATCCAAAAATAGCTTGATAGCATCAAATCA
>JABUQX010020943.1:0-5000 GCA_015478945.1 Trachelipus rathkii
TATATATTATATATATATATAATATATAATATATATATATATAATATATGATATATATATATATATATATATATATATATATATATATATATATATATATAATATATAGTGAACGCTACTCATACATAATAAATATCAGTAGTAGTAAATTTGAAACCTGATGTTTTTGAGTTGCAAAATTTTTCAGTTTCAAAGCAAATATTTAAAGACTAGTGATGCGTAAAGCTCAGAATACTTTATTATTATAGAACAAATAACAAACACTGTTTTTGCTGATGTAAGCTTAAGTGATTAAATGATGGAGTGTCCAAATATGTAGCTTTTGACTTACGATCTTGCCAATTGAAGTAAATGTTAAATTTATGAAGAAAACCCGTTTCTAATTAATAACGTTGAAGTTGTTCGCCTCGAAAATTTCGCGCCTTATTTGAAACATTACCTTAAATGTATATTATTTTTAATTAAATGACAAAACGAAAAACTAGTGCAAAAAAAAAAAAATCGCAAATATATATTTATATATATATATATATATATTAATTATATATATTAATATATATATAGTATATATATATATTATATATATATAGTATTAAATAATATTATATACTATATATATATATATATATATATTATATATATAATATATATATTATATATATATATTATATAATATTATATAATATATATAAATATATATTATAATATAATATATATATATATATATATAATATATATATATATATATATTATATAAAAATAAAAAAAAAAAAAAATATATATATATATATATATATATATATATATATATATATATATATATTGCATAAGACGAGTTTGTTTTTTTTTTCAATTATCTTAAACGTGGTGTTGAATTTAAGCGTCCGTATGAGGATAGCTATCTAAGGCAGCATTGAAATCTCTTCATATGCAAAGAGCAAATATGAAATTTCGTAACGCTGTCTTTAAATGAGTGGGCGTTGTGTTTTTTTCTTACTTTTAAACATATAATCTTGTTAGAGTAATAAAAAATTCCAATGTCATCTGGGATATTCCAATGGGATTTGTAATTTAGTTTAGAGTCAAACTCCCTTTAATACAGCGTGGGTATTTTGAAATCTAATAAAAAGACATTCTCTAATATATATTTTTATTTCGGTACTTTGTTAAACCAGGGGGTAATAAAAAATTTAAGCTTTGTAAAGTTGGTAAAACTGGGAAATGCATTTTATGATCCTAATTTATGAAACAAAAAAAGACAAACTTTCTTTGTAATGGTGAATTTTCTAAAATAATTTAATTAATATTAACAAAAAAGTAAAAATAAATTGATATATATTTTTTTGGGCTTCACACCTAAGCTTATAAAATGAGTAAGCTTTAGGCAATTTTTTTCAGTTTTTTTTAAATTTAATGTTGTATCTACGTAAAGTTTTGGTTTTAGAGCGAATGTAGACGCCATGACACTGTTTTTTTTTTAATTAACGAATACCGTAGGGTGGGATACAGGTAGGGACCGACCGGGGCGGGAATTTTGCCGGGGCCGGGGCCGGGGTTAGCTAAAAATTAGAAATGCTAAGTCAAAAAACACTGAAAGGTTCTTAAAACTTAGGTATGAATATTAAATATAATTTCAATTAAATAATAATTTTAAATTTAAAAAAAGGAAATACATTTAATTAAATTTAATTAACAAACTTTTTTTCAAATCAAAGTTCATTAAATGATCAAAATTCTAGAAGAATAAGTTGTATTAAAAATATATATATATATTGACAAAAGAATATTGTATAAAATATAATATATAATATATATATATATATATATATATATATATATATATATATATATATCATATATATATAATATATATAAATATATATAGGGGTATGTATTCATTATAATTGCGAAAAAATTCAGTATGATTATTCCTTGCATAAATATAAGACAAATATAATCATTCCTGGTGTGTCAATAACCATTCACCGAAAACCGGCCTCGTTTTCCACAAGATAACAAAGTTGATTATTGAAACCTTATGTGGGACATAAATCTGATAATTCCCATTTGCCCGTACCCAGTGCTACAAGTGTCTCAACCTTTAATAATAAGCACAAATATACCGTAGGAAAGGTTACCTACCTGTTTTATTTTTACTAGTTTCCGTATTCTCGCTTTCATTTATACATAACTAGTCCGGCCATCAAGTCTGTGTTCAAGGTTGCTCATATTTCAAAAATGAGTACAAAATAAGATGGAAATGCTTGCGATATGCATTTTGTTACGGTTCGTCACGCAAATGGTCAATTCATTAGCAGCATGCGTCTCTATGAAGAAATGCACCCTAATCGTTTGTGTCATCCCGCATCATACTTTGTTTGCACGTCTCCATCAACGTCTTATACAGAAACAGGAAGTTTTAAAAAAACTTACTAATGGAAACGGGCGACCTCGCACAGTATCAACTCCAGATGTCGAAGAACAGGTTTTCCAAGAACTTGAGGACAGTCCTACAACAAGTACCAGAAAGAAAGATTGCTGCAACACTACATGTAAGTCATTCGACAGTTTTCAGGGTATTGAAAAATCAACTTCTGTACCATTATCACATCCAACGAGTGCAGGCACTTGTACCAACAGATTTACTTCTGCGAGAGTAGCTTACACTGAGTTGTCGATGGATTGCAACAGAAAAATTGAGACAATCCCACCACTTTAGCAGAAATAATTGTTCACCGATGATCAAATTTTTCCAGATAGTGCCATATCGAACTTCCACAAACAATCACATATGGGCTGCATGAGGAACCACACATGGCAATAGTTGATTGGCAAAAGCCGCCCATCAAACACCAAGTTTTCATTGGAAATGTATGGGTCGGAATATTGTTGGCGACCATATTGAATAGCGTCCATTCTTTTTCATCACGCGAAGGCTTACTGGATACGCTATATCCTTTTATCGCCAATTATTTCAATTGAACATTTGACTGCCTACACTACTGGAAGACACGTACTCCCATTACAATTAAGTCGAAGAATTGTATTCAGGGGCACGACGGCTATACGCGCTCAGTTCATTTTCAGTTTAGTTTGGCTCGTAACTATCTTTGGAACCACTTTATAATCCACTGCCATCTTGGATAGGTCGAGGAGGTACAGAACCTTGGCCTCCACGGTCTCCAGACCTAAATGCATTGGATTTCTTTTTGTGGGGTCACCTGAAACATATGGTTTATACAGCAACAGTTGAAAGTCCCGAAGAATTAAGGGCTCGCATAATCGCATCTTGTGACACAATTCGGCACACACACGGTATATTTGAACGTATCCGCCAATCAATGCGCCGCAGAATAGAGGCCTGTATTGCCGCTGGGGGTGCTCATTTTCAACATTTGTTATAACCTTAGTGCACCATTGCTTTGTAATATTTCTGTTGTATATTTTCTTCTGTGCAGTAATGTATGTATGTATTCTTATAATTAAATAAATTGAATGAATTTGTTAATTACCTTTCCAAATTTAGTTTAGTTTATTGTAACTTAATGTTTAAATAGGTTTCATCACCTTGTATCTTGGAAACGAGGCGCTTTCGGTGAAATGTTTATTGACACATATTATCTTATATTTATGCAGGGAATATCATACTGAATTTTTTCGCAATATTAATGATACACCCTGTATATATATATATATATATATATATATATAACAATATATATATATATATATATTATATATATATATATATATATATATATTATATAATATATATATATATATATATATAGTATATATAATATATATTATATATATATATATATATATATATATATATATATATATATATATTAATTCAATTAAATAAATAATTTTGAAAAGAGATTTCATTAAATATTTGATTTTCTTGAAGTTATTTACTTTAAATAAATAAATACATTAATATTTTAACAATTATATTTATTTCCTTTTCCGAATTCATTTGATATATCAAATTTCGAATATTTTTATGTTAAAAACTTGGAAAAATTATAATTTGGCCTCAATTTTAATTTGAAATCATAGTAAATACCAAAACAAATAATTGATTATTTCTTTTAGGTATTCTTTGACAATTAGTCCTTTAAAAGTTATTCTTTTTTATTAACCCCGGTAGGCGAAAAACTCCCCGGTTTTGCCTGATTTGGCCGGGGCCGGCCGGGGTTGCCGGGCCGGGGCCCCGGTCGGTTCCTAGATACAGGTCGCCCCCAATGCACGACAGACCGCCCCCAATGCACGACAGACCGCCTGAGGACTATCGCCGGCTTCGGGCAACACCGGGGCTTAAAATTAAACTTATTTCTTCTTTTCTCGTACAACAATGAAAGAAGGGCAACAAATCTTAGCGTAGAGGTAAATAATTTCTGAATTTATAGCATTACTAACCCATTCCGATACTTTTTATATTGCCCCCCTGGTTTAATAAAGGACATATGGTACTTTTTAAACCAGGGGTCACTAAAAATTAAGGCTTTGTAAAGTTGGTAAATAAAACTTGGAAAATTTCATTTTATGATCTTATGAAATTTATGAAACACAGAAAAAAGGACTCCAAAACTATTCTCTTTGTAATGAGTGAAAATTTTCAAACTACTAATATTTGTAGTTAAATTAAATTATTAAAAAACGTAATTAAAAATTTGATATATATTTTTTTGGGCTTCATCACACCTAAGTCTTAGTAGAATTGAGTAAGGCTCAGGCAATTTATTATTCAGTTTAAATCGATTTGTATGATCTATTGTTAAAGGTTTGTAGGAGTGAAATGTTAGACGGCATTGACACCCGTTATTATTTTGGTTAAAATTAACGAATATCGTAGGGTGCGGATTGGGATATATATAATATATATATAATATATATATATAATATATATATTAATATATTATCTTATATATATATAATAATAATATATATATATATATTATATTATATATATATATATATATAAATATATATAT
>JABUQX010020943.1:20000-30476 GCA_015478945.1 Trachelipus rathkii
CGTCCTCACGAGTTTCTCCAAATATATAAATAAATAAAATATTATTATATATATATAGATATATTATATATTATATATATATATATATATAATATTAATAAATAGTAATATAGAATATATATATATATATATTTATATGCAATATATTTAAAAAAAGTTATATATATATATATCTATATATATATATAGTATAGTATATATATAGGCGCTTCCGTCCCCGACCACCCTCATCAGAGTGGCCACACCTCGGCCTCCTCCATAGATCGCTTGGGGCATTGATTTTCCAAGTTGTTCTGGGATGATGGTTAGAGGGACAAACTAGGAAGAAGTGATAAACACAGTTTGTCGAGCATGGTTGTCATTTTCAGATATTTGAGGTAGTTTTGGCTATGTTGAATCTATTTTTGTAAGTATTGAACAAGTTTGGGTGATTGGACCTGCATCTGTAATTTGGCTAAAGACGACGGGTGGTTATTTGGGAAGTGAGTTAAATTCGGGTGCTATTTCTGGTGGGTTATCATTTAGTATAATTTTTGGTTGTCGGACTTCTTAAATAATTTTCTGTTAGGTGAGTGTGTATTTCTTTGGTGTATGAAGTGTTGCTTTATGGTGGTTGGATGTTACTTAGGATTTGTTTGTATAATAAGGTTGGGGAAGTTGGAGGATGTTTTAGTCTGTGGTGAGTGGGGTTGGAGAGTGCAGTGTGACAGGGATGTTGTGGTGTTTGTGTTTTAGCGTAAAATTGGGTTCCTATCATTTTTAGATGTTTGTCAATAGGTAATATCTTTGTTTCGTCATGTAAGTGTTGTTGGGTATTGTAAGTGTACATTCTGTTATAATTCTGGACACCTGTTTTGGATTATTTGGAGTCTTCTCATGTTCCCCTTGGTTAACAATGGATGCCATACTGGCGAAGCGCAGTTCAGTGATGGGCGGATAAATTGTCTGGAGATGATGATGGATATCATTGTTATTTTTGATGTCAGTGCCTGCTATGATTCTTAGAATATTTAATTTCCTGTTTGCTGATGTTGTAACGTTTTCTATGTGTTTTGTAAATGTTAAGTGTGTGTCCAGTGGTGTTTTGTTTTATTTATAACGATGCTATTTATGGAGATTTGGGGATTAGTAGTTCCGAGTTGGCGGTCTGTTGTGATTAATGTTATAGAGGACTTGTTTGGTGAAGCAGACATTCTATTCTCCGTTAGCCAAGTTTGTATTTGGTTGATGTATTGTTGGGTTAGAAGGGTTGCTGTGTTTAGATTCTATTGTCCGTTAGCCAAGTTTGTATTTGGTTGATGTATTGTTGGGTTAAAAGGGTTGCTGTGTTTAGATTCTGATGCGGGGTAGCTATGGTGATGCTATCGGCGTAGGTTGTATTTGTGTGGTCTGTTTGTGATTGTGGAAGATCTGCTGTGAATAAATAGGTTGAAGAATGTAGGGGATAGGAATGTTCCATGGGGTACACCGTTTGTCTAATGTTTCCTGGTGTGGAGATTTGTGTTGTTTTGATCTGTATGGCTGCCTTCGCCGATAAGGAAGTTTGATAACCATTTCTTTAAATTATTGGGGATGCTTGATTTTATTTTCTTGTGTATTAGATTGTGTCGAAAGTATTGTTTATGTTGATTGCTATGAGTAATGTTTAATGTGTGGGTCTTAGATTTAAGCTATGTATATTGGTTATATAATGTTTGTGACAGCTGTTGTGGTTGATGGTTGTTTATTGGAAGCCATGTTGGAACGTTTGTTTGGGGGATGCGTGCTGGTTTTATGTCTATTCAGTATGAGCTTTTCTAGTTTACACAAAGTGGATAGTAGTGAAATTGGGCGATATGGGAGATAGGAAGAGGGGTCTGAGGGGTCATTTCCTGGTGTTAACTTTGGAATGATAAAATTGCTCTTTTCCAGATGAAAAGAAATTTGATTTAATTTGATGGAATATATATATATTATATACTAATTATATAGTAGTACTATAATATATATATATAAAAGTCTATATATATATATATATATATAATATATATAGTATATATATATTAATAATATTATATCGTATATTATAATATATATATATATATATATATATATAAATATGTGTTAAATGAGTTAGTGTAGTATTTCCTAAGTGTTTAATGGGGATGTTTGAGATGTTAACGGGACCGGTTGCTAGTGAGCTTTTGAGGGTCTTTATGGGTGTTTTTTAATGGTCATTTGGTGTATATTTCTATTGCCTTGGTCGAGGCTGCCTTTTATTTTCTTAAGGGATTTCATTATTGTTCCTATTTTGTTGGATGGGTTTGGGTTTGATGACTGTTTGCAAAAATGTTAATATATATGATAGTAATATAATTATATATATATATAATATATATATATTATATATATATATATAGATATATATATATAAATATATATAGTATATATACTATATATATATATATATAATAATATATATATATAAGTATATATATATATATATATAAGTATATATATAAATATATATATTATATATATTGGGTTGGTTTTTCACACCGGCGACAGTTCTCAGGGAACATAAAGAGGGGCCTTTCTTACCAACTTTCGTCATGTTCTTTCTAGACTGACTTTTCTGTTCCGGTGTATGTAGGCACCTCACCCCTCAAATTGGGGATAGAGGTACATAGTGATAAATAAAATAAAATAAAATAAATATATATAATATATATACTAATATATATATATAATGTATGTATATATATATGTAATATATATATAGTATATGTATATTATATATATATATATATATATATATATATATATATATATATATATATAATTATATATATATATATATATATATTATTGAAATTATGAGCAATTCAATAAAATCAAAACGAAAACGTTTGCAGAGGAATTTTAAAGTATCGATCATAATCGAGTTAATTTTTTGTGCATCGAAATGCAAAACAGGGTCATAAATTGAATCGAAAAGACTTAACGATACTTATAAAAAATGGAATGATATCGATATTTTATTGCGATATTTATAACCTTTAGCGATATCAATATTCTAAAACAATAATTATTGTTTATAAAAAAATACATATTTATTGAATTTAAAAAAAAAAAAAAGTTAACCATAGTGAATCACTATTGTCCGATATCGATATTTTGATGCGATTTTTAAAATAAAATAGTTAATGAAATTGATATTTTAAAGCCATATTTATAAAATATCAACTGATAATCATATTTTACGATTTTTGAAAAATAGTTAACGATACTGATATTTTAAAGCGATATTTATCACTATTAGCAGATATCGATATTTTGATATGATTTTTTAAAAATTAGTTAATGAAACTGATATTTAAAAGCGATATTTATCAAATATCGATTGATTTCAATCTTCTAAAATTATTTAAATCTTATTTGCATTGCAATTTCTTTAATCTTAAAAAGACTTTAAATTACATCACAAAAGTTTGATTCTTTGCATCTCATCAAATAAAAAAATTTTATAAACTGAAACTAAGAATTAACTTTTTTTTATTGACGGTTATTCTTGACAGGCTTGACAGTTGGCAACACTATAAGAATAACATTTTTTTATCAGGAAACTCATTTTCAAAATAAGCATTTTTATGCAAAGATTTAAAGGAATAGAAGGTCCAGTTCACTCTTTTAAATGGTCACAAGACATTACGATGCACCAAAATACACTAACTGGTTGACGATCTGAAAAAAGATTTTCATTATCTTATCTCAAATATATATTGTTCTTTTTTTTATTTAGAAGCACAAAACTTGCTAAAATATATACACATATTGTACTATATATATATATATATATATATCTATAGTATATATATATATATATATATATAATATAATTATATATAATATATATATATATATATATATATATATATATATATATATATATATATATATACTATAAGTATATATATATGCCATCCTGATCTAGAACGCCTTTTTTGGTACGGCTGTCCTCGTGTGGCCACTCTTCCGTAATGACTGGGACCTGATCTTCGACGACTCCCCATCTTCCAACACGCACTGACGCTGTACACGACGTTCAACGTTTCTTGTTTGTTGTTGTTGTTTTCTCCTGCGTTCTTCCCCACTCCTCTGATCATTTATGATATATATATATATATATATATATATGTAATATAATATATATATATATATTATATAATATATTATATATCTATTATATATATTATATAATATATATATATAATATATATATAATAAATATATAATATAATATATTATTGGATTTTGTGTGGGCCGTTTCGTTTCCCTGTATTATTATTTAGGTGTGAGATGGTGAAAAGGGAGGATGACGATTGGTTGAAGAATTGTGTTTGTGATGGTGTGTGGAGTGAGTTTGCTTAGTGTGTGTGTTGTCTGAGATTGGGGGGTTAATGGTGTTGCAAAATGTCGCTGTCTTAAGGAAAGATATGAGAGGATGTGGTTCTTCAGATTGTGCCTTGCTTGGTCTTGAAGACTGGTGTGTGTGAAGGAGTAGTTGATTTATGTGTGTTGAAGTAAAAATTTGTTGTCGTTTAGCATAGTCCAGTGTTTCGTAGTTTGAGGATTTTGTCTTCTCGTGTAAATGTTTGTTTGGGGTGGGTTGGACGCCCTTTCTTTTGAAGCTAGTTTGATTTTTTTTTTATGCTGAGCTTTATCTGTGTGGAAGGAGTTGTGGCAAAGATCCCATACTTGGATGGGTAATTTGAGTGTAACTCCTTATAGGAACCTGCTTTAGAATGCTACGGTAAGTGTGGGCTAATCCGTATTGAAATCGTTTTGGAGTGGCGTAAGTAGTAAGAGAGAGGGAAACTGACAGCTTTCAAGGTACACAGCCAGAATGTGCAAATGTTGCAAATGTTGCAAGCACATTTTGCAACATCTGGTTTTCAAGGTTGACAGTGCCAAAGTTAGGGGTTTTCAAAGGTCGGTGAACTTGAATTTAAGTCTGGAAGACCGACTTCCGAGGTTTTGAGCTTGAACTCAGTTTTAGCCCCAGAAGTGGGGCGGAGCCCTCAAAAGGGCTTTTGGTTCCTAGAAGGTTTTTAAATGATCGATAGAATCATTTTGAGGTTCCCAATCGATTTATCGTGATCGATTACCCCTAAATCGATCGTTAAATCGTCTTTCTACGTGTTCTGGTTGGTTTATAACACAGAAAAAAGTAATCGAAAGAAAATAATTACAATAATTAACATTCGATTAATCGCGGTAGTGATGCGCCAGTTTGACCGCTGCCACTCTTTTCGATATGAAGGAATAGAGATATCTTGCTTCAAACTTGAATATAAATCTATGTATGGGATAAGCTCGAAACGGGTAAATTTCAAGTCTGTAGGATGTATATAGAGGGTGGTGACCCCCGAGGGTGGATGAATATAACGCTACGCCCTTGTGTGTGTGTCGGGTGAGTAAAAGATTGAGGCTTTAACGATTGCAATGCGAGCAGGTGGACACAGACGAGTTTTGTGACGTAGGTCACCCTAAGGGGGTGGTTGCACACCTTAGCCGCCAAGGTCTAAATACGTCCTGAAAACCACTAGGCTAACGGAATCGGAATGAATTTGGATGTGAGTCTATATGATGACGCAATCCTCGTCGAGACGAAGATTACGTCCCTCTGCATCCCCCCCCCTGGAAGGGGGGATGCTGCCCCGCAAAAAATTAAAATTGATCTAGAAGATTGAAACTTGGAGAAAGCTGGAGGAGACGGAGTCGGAGTCGGTCGGATTCGGCTGGAGTTGAAGTCGGAGACGGAAGCGGAGACGGAGACGGAGTCGGAGTTGGGTTCGTTTCTGGAGTCCCAGGGACCCCGCGGAGGTGGTCTCCTTCCTGAAAAACGAAGAAGCAGAAATGCATGGAATACAAAACAGAGTGAAGAAGAAGAAGAAGAAGAAGGAAGAAGGAGAGGAAAGGAGGAGGAGGAAGGAAGAAAGGAAGAAGGAAGAAAGGAGAAGGAAGAAAGAAGAAGAAGGAGGAAGGATTCAGAGTTTGTAGTGGCACCGGTGCTGGAGGCCGGATGCGGTGCCGAGTTAATAATACAATACTTATAACAACAATGTTGGTGTCCTATTATGTGTTATCGAGGTCATAGAGTTCGAAATAGGGTTATAAGACCGTATAGGGTGTCTAGACCCCCCCTTAGGGGGTCTCGACTGAAAAAAAACACGAAAGCACAGAGTGCAAAAACAAAGGAGGATGAAAGAAGGATGAAAGAGAAATAAGGAAGGGGAAAGAAATGAAGAAGGAGTCTGACGCAAAGGAGTAGAAATGTGACACGATCAGCCGGGTTGGCTTCCGGTGGGTGCCT
The DNA here is from genome assembly GCA_015478945.1 of Trachelipus rathkii. NCBI lineage: Eukaryota > Metazoa > Arthropoda > Malacostraca > Isopoda > Trachelipodidae > Trachelipus > Trachelipus rathkii. Next base: position 26,356 of record JABUQX010020943.1, read on the forward strand.
GAGTTATTAAAATATTTGTGTAATGATGCAATGTTGGTGTGCTTTATATATGTTATTGGTCTGTAGATTTCCGAAATAATGTTTTCAGGAATTTCAAGAATCAAAAATAAATAAATAAATTAAATAATAAATAAAATTTCTTACTCTTTTTATGTTAAGAACTTAAAAATTTTACGTTTTTGACATACCCTAAACGCAGTAATCAACTAAATCAAGACCACCATGCCAGCCCCTCCTGCCACGCCTCCTGACCATGCTGTGATCCTATTGATCTATTGATTAAGGTCACATTTCGAGTATCATTTTCAATAACAATAAATAAGAATCAAGTTTCTTTTATACCAAACTCAACGCAATATATGCTGACGTAAACAATTTTCACATTAAAAAAAGCTTACTTATGCTCATGCTGAGACTATGAACTATAACTCCACAACGAGAAAGCTTAACCATCTTAAACAAGAATAAATGGTGTACATTACAAGGACCCACACTAAACACCGAGTAAAGTACTAACATAAATCCAAACGTAACTTCATTCCCACACCTGGTCAAGCCTGTCTCTAACATAACAATGTTAATTGTACATTAACATGGTAATAGTGAACAAAAATTTTACCTTAACCGTGTGTAATTATCATAGAGATCAATGAATCACCTATTTTTAAAAGTTTCAAATATTAATAAAGTCACATAACATTATCAGAAAACTAAGGAATATAAATGTACAAGGCAAACCATGCCCATCTTAAGCAAAGAATAAACTGCTACAATTAACAAAGATTCACATACAGCCTACAGCACTAATCCATGTTTAATGCATAGTCTCTGTAGAGAGAACTTAAAAGTCCTGGAAGAAGTTTTCATCAATAACTTATATGAAGTAAAGGTTATTGATGAAAAACCTCTTCTAGCCAAGAGCATCGGTGAAAAGTCATTCGAAATGCTTGCTATTGAAGTCAGTTGAGCTATAGTTCCCACCCATACGAATCCTATCATAGTCTTATACAGCCGTATGAGGGTTGGAATCAATTCACTTTGACGAAATTGATTCCAATCCTCATCCTCATACGGTTTGCAACAGACTACGATAGGATTCGTATGAGGGTTTGAATCAATTTCACTGTTTGGTGATGATCAGTCACCTGACTGGGAATACACTATGTAAAGGTCCTCGTAAAAAGGCCATTCGTAGGAGCAGTAGAATGAGAGGTCATCATACCCACACAGCGAAAAATGTCTTATGACGAAACCGGATGTAATATATACAGCTCTCAAAAGGTAACGAGATCTTTCTTTACAACCAATCAGAAGAAAGTAAACAAGAATACAATGCACGAACGAACCGATATCAGTTCAAAAAGGGGTATATATTCTCGTTAGACACAACACACAAACAACAAGCAATAACAGTCCAAAAATAAGTTTCTTTATATACCAAAACCACTATGATAAGGGGGCCCAAAACCCGAATACACCCCTTCCGGGGTGATCCCGCCCTCTCAAGATTCAATGGACCCTTTCAGGGGCGCATCTCCTCCGGGTTTCTCTCGATGTGTGTGTGCTTTAGAATACCTTGCTAATGAAAGCCTGTTTATGTCGTAAGTGTAGGTAGTTATGTTAATATTAGCTATGACAGGGTGAAATGTAACCTGGATTTGGTTTAGAGAATATGAGTTGTTGTAAGATATTACTTGGTGTTGTAACCTAACGATGATGTGATAGAAACATGAGTCTAGGTTTAGTTTTTGTTGAGTAATGTCAGGTTGTCCGAGAATTTTGCTAATGTCCCCACGTTTATTCATAGTTCGAATGATGTTGATACTAGAGACGGTGAGACAACTTTGGATGAAGACAAGTGTCAATCATCAGGTCGGAATTGCTGGTATCTTTGATAGATTGATTCGCTTTGTTAAGGAATTTTGTTATAGATAATATGTCTTTACCTGTTACATAAGGGCTCAGTCCAAAGGGCTGTGCCCTTACCTTAGCCCCTCTTTCAGGGAGTACCCGGAGATGGGTCTTCGTGCATCGTCTCCGGGGGTGACCTCAAAGTGTAGCATACAGTAATGCCAAATCGCTCTGTATGATGCGCTGTTGCTTAATCTAACATTTTTGTGAATTGATATTTCCTGAAAGGGGGCGTGGGTCTAAAATAGGGTAAGGATAAAATATTTCATGTTATCTCGTGAATGCGTTAGGTATTACAAGGAGCACATCCCCCTGGTTTTTCTCTCGGAAGGTTATGTGTTGCTTAAGATACTCTTGATTAATGAATAATCTGTTAGCCGAAGTTAGGTACGTTGCTTAATATTTCCATATGTGAAAATAACATCTGATTTGTTAGTAGAAATGATGAGTGTTTTTGTAAGATATTAACGTGTTAACCGACGATGATGTGTTTAGAAAACGTGAGCCTAGATTAATTTTTTGTGTGGTAACTGTGAGGTTTGCCCCTAGACAGTTTTGCTAAAAGTCCTATTCAATCATTCTGATCATGAGTTCAATATGATGTTATACTCAAACGAGTGACACTTTGTTGAAGATGGTGTTAATTCATAGGTCCGAGATGCTGGTATCTTTGAAAGTTTGATCACTTTGTTAAGCGATTTTGTTAGAATAATGACTCTGTTACCTTGTTAACATAAAGGCTCAGCGTCAAAGGGCTGTGGCCCTTACCTGGCTTACACCCTCTGTCAGGTACCCCCATGGGTCTTCGTGCATCGTCTCTGGGGTGATTCTAAAGTAAGTTGCTTACAGGTGCTTACAGTGGCTATCAAATCGCCTCTGTCTGATGCGCTGTTGCTTAATCTAACTTTGGGAAATGATATTTTCTGGAAAGGGGGGCGGGTGGTCTAAAATAGGGTTAAAGGATAAAAATTATTTCAGTTACCTCATGAAAGCGTTAGGTGTTCAGGGGGGCGCCTCCCTCCTGGGTTTTCTCTCGAAAGGTTATGTGTTCAAGGGGCACCTCTTGATTAATGAAAACTGTTTAGTCGTAGTTAGGTAGCGTTATGTAAATATTAACTGATGACAATGGAAAATACACTGATTTGTTAGAGAAATGCTGAGTGGAGTTTTGTAAGATTTACTGTGTTTTAACCGGAGCGACTGAGTGCTAGAAAGCGTGAGCCTGATAAGTTTTGTTGGGTTAATGTTTAGGTTGCCTAAGAATTTTGCTAATGTCTGGATGCTTATCATAGTGGTTGGTAATATAAAGAAACTTATTTTTGGACTGTTTTGTGTGTGTGTTGTTGTTGTTGTTGTTGTCTAACGAGAATAGATACCCTTTTGAACTTATATGGTTCGTTCGTGCATTGTATTCTTGTTTTACTTTCTCTGATTGGTTGAAAGAAAGAATCTTGTTACCTTTTAGAGCTGTTTATACATACGATTTTCGTCCGTAAGACATTTTTCGCTTGTGTTGTATGATGACCTCTCATATCTGCTCCTACGAATGCCTCTCGAGGACCTGTTACATAGTATGTTCCAGCAGGTGACTGATCATCAAAGAAGTGAAATTGGATTCAAACCCTCATACGGATCCTATCATAGTCCTGTTACATGGAACCGTATGATGACTGATCATCTTCAAAAGTGAAATTGATTCCAACCTCATACTGATGTATTAGGACTATAGGATTCGTATGGGGTTGGAAATAGCGATCAATGACTTTCATTAGCATAGCATTTCGAATGATTGTTTCAAGATCTCTGTGGCTCAATGGAGGAGGTTTTTCATCAATAACCGTATATGAAGTCAAGGTTAATTGATGAAAACTCCTTCCATGGACTTTGAACGTTTCTCTACAGAGATATGCCTTAAATGGATTAGTGCTGTAGGTTGTATGTGAATCTTCTGTGTTAATGTTAGCCGTTTTAAAATTCTTGCTTAAGATGGGCGTGGTGTTGCCTTTGACATATAGTGTCTTAGTTTCTGATAGATGTTATGTGACTTTATTATATGAAAAACTTTGTTAAAGTTGAGAAGTATACTGCATTGGTCCCTGTCATGAATTACCACTTAGCGGTATGGTAAATTTTTGTTACATATTACCATGTTAAAGTAAAATTAACAATTGTTATGTTAGAGACAGGCTTGACAGAGTGTGAATAAGTTA
>JABUQX010020944.1:0-27206 GCA_015478945.1 Trachelipus rathkii
CTATTTTTAGCCTTTACCCATTATTAATTATGTTACTTTATATTATACTAAATTATATGTATATATAATATAAATAATATATTATATATTACTATATATATATATATTATTTATATATATTTAATATAGTTAATTAATTAATATATATTATTATATATATATAATATATTAATTATAAATATATAAATATATAATATATATATATATATATATATATATATATATATATATTAATTTGGCTTTTTTAGCTTTGGTTTCGCTAATGACATTTTCACTTTTTTTTTAATTTTAATAAATTATTATTTATTATATATATTATTACTTCATTCAATATTAATCATTATGAATCTGAATTTAAATAATTATTATTTATTATTATTATTATATTTGTTACATAAAATTCTAGTATATTATAATTTAGTATATTATGGTATATTAATTATATTAAGTATTATTATTATAATTATTAGATTATATTAAAATTTTGCAAACAACTTATAATTATATTATAGTCTATATATATTATATAAATAAATATAACTATAATTGAATTAGTAATATATAATAATTATTATATATTATATTTATTATATTTATTTAAATAAATATTATTTATTATTAAGTTTAATTTATTTTTATAATCATTTTAATTTATATTTATTATTATTTATTTAATATATATTAATTTTAATGTATTTATTATATTTAATTGTGGTAAAAGAATTAGATTTAACATATATTATGTAAGGTTTTTTATCATGGAAAAAATTTTTATTATATGTGCTGACTATTCGACCCGGCATGTGACGGTATTGTTTCCATGACAACAAGATCATATTAGACGCCCAAAATAATTGGACTCATGAATATCATATATAACTTTTCATATATTATAATATTTTTAGTTTTTACATTTTATTTTTTATTATTTATTTATATTATTATATATATACTCTTTTTTTATCAACTGTACCTATCTAATACTAATAGCTCTCTTTTCTCTATAGGATAAATTACATATTCAACATCGGATGATAGATCGGTCGACAACTAACAATTTAATTCATATATTAACTAATCTTCCTATGGTCTATTTATGTCACCAAGTTAGAAATATAAGAAATTAATAATCATGAAAACATTTAAAAAACTATTTAAACTCATTTATAATGAGTATAACATTGACAACTAACGTATATAGTGAATAAGCGGTATCATTGTTTTTCATTCTAGAACTGATTCAGGTAGGGATCAGATAAGATGAGAATAAAATTAATAAGTACCTAATAATATAACATATTTATTACAAAATCCAAATTGTACTACATATTTTTCTCAAACAGCAGTATTTGCACATTCATATCACCAATAATTATATTCTTCTCAGCACATTACACCTACTAACTACTTATGTCAGCATAATTGGAGTCCGGATTCTATGACAACTCATTTTTATAATAAAATTCTCACATCCTTCAATGGGATTAACTATGCTATCCACGTAGGTTTGAATTTTTAATATATATATATTATGAAATAGAAGAGAGAGAGGAGAGAGAGAGTATTATATTAAATTTTCAACAATTTAACTACTAACATTATTTGACAAATTTTATATAATTTCTATTTCTTCATTTCGATAATACTACAATAAATATATTCACTAGAAAGAAAGTCTCATAGAGACTTAAGGACCGAAAGCTAACGTTAATAAACATATTATGAAGACCATTGTTAAAGCTATCACTTTATCAAATAAAAATTGACCTAATTCAGATAATTACAAAATAATGTTATAAGTGTAGCCATTCTATGGCAAAACTGATTATGAACAGCCTATAAAATCAAAATGCAAAGAAAAGAAAATTCGGTAGAAAGTTGTATGTATGCTGATTTATCTAAATGTAAACTAATTATTTCGTACTTTTTTATTAGATTCCTAGAGATGTGTTGTGGTTTTTTTTTGCTTTCCTGGCATCTAGCTGTATAATTTTGCTATTGATTAAGCGAAAGTGTTTCTAAATGAGTATCGGGGAAGTGAGATATTAATATCGAGGCATGTCCCGTATTAAAATCTCTGCACATGTTTTATGAGTGGATTGACCCGTTCAGAAAAAAAATTTTTTTTTGGATTATGTGTAAAGATTTTTATTTTTTGATTTATATTATTCACATGTTTTTCCTGTATAATGGTCGATTTCAATATGTTTCTCACTTGAGATATTCAATTCTCGCTATAAATGTTGCAGGCGTTATCCTAGTAAATTTTTTGGTTTAAGTAACGCAGGACAGTATTGTATTGGCATCTCATTTTGTACTATGGTGTTACCGTTACAAAAAAAAAATTTAAATAATATAGATGTTTCTTCTGGATTTTTTTTATTGTTTTTTATTCAGTTTTTTATGCAGATTCCAAATATGTTTTTAGTCTTTTCTCAGTTTTCTTCTATCTTCTTCGAAAGGACAACTTTGGAAAAACGATTTTTTTCAGAGGAAATGTGATACCAGCGATTCCAACTTCATTTTCGCGGTATTGGGTTAGTTTACCGTTTACAATCTATAAAAAAAAATAAAAATATTAGTACACATACACAAAACAAATAACTTTTTGATTATGTTGGTTATATAATTCAGTAAACTATATGTTTTTTTTATGTCAGGATGAAATGCTCTAGAATATAGTAGATGATCGATATAGTTATAGATGCTCATTAGTTGATTAATTAACTCTAAATCTATATTGTAGTTTGATACTGTTTAAGTCCTTTTATTTCCAATGTGAGCGATGATGTAAGTGGTCATTTATACATAATATTAACACTTATTGGTATACAAAATTGAATTGTCCTCACTGTCAATTTTATGGTAATATTCTGAGATAAGATAATGACATAGTCAAAGTGTTACATTTTCTTTCAATAAAAAAATAAAATATAAATTTTTTGGTATGCTTTCTTCTGATATTGTTTTATTATTCTTGTTTGGTTAAGTTTAGAAATGTATTATGTACATTGATTAACTCTCGAATGATGGATCTTTTTAAAAGTTGTTTATGGCCTAGCCAAACCTATAATTACCTTTCTTTCTATTGTAATGTATTACGTTTATTTAGGCAGGGAAACATATAATTAAACACACAGATATATAAATACATATAGATGATCAATAGAAATATGGCCAAATAATAATATGTACTTATCTGCTCCGGTCAGTTAACATAAAAAACTGGATTAGATGTCTAGGAATAACTAAAAACATATTTGGTGAATATATCTGAATATAAAACGTAAGGATTTCAGATAAGAAAAGGGTTAGAAGAATGAAAAAAAAAAAATTTATTTTTTTGTAACTGTAACCAAAATTTATATACAAAATGAGATGACAATAATTACTTCCTGACGTCGTAACACAAAACGGTCGATGCTAGAGAATAATAACTTTAAAAATATATTAAATTTAGGAATTCTTGGAATAATTTAAAAATACTGTAATAAAAACATATAAATAAATTACAGAAGAAAACAAAAAATAAATCTCATTTTTATTATTATTGTATAACATTGTGTTATGTTATTTCCTATAATTTATATTTCATTTGTCTAACCTGATCGTTAATCTTAAAGGAGCTATCCATGATTTTCTTCTTTATCTTCACACTCTTAGTATAGTATTAACCCTAATAAACAACTTATGAAGACCATTGTTAGTAACTATAACTTGTCAATAATATAATTATTTTGACTCAAATTTTTATTGGTGTGTAATAATGTTAATTCATATGAGTTAAAACGCAATAATAACTCCGCATAATTACGCTCAAATGATCTGATATTAAGACTCTCAACCTAAACGTACACTTTAAGAAATAAACAATTATACACTAGATGGCGATAAGGATAAAATAGCAATTGACGCTATCCCTTCTATAAGTGTCTTACATTGGATTTTTCAGGAAAGATCTCTCATCCACACAAATCGCACTTGCAGCTTTCTGTGAGAGACTTAATGAACTTGCAGATCGCACTTATACATCAAATGCGCTTTAACTTTGTCCCTCTCGACCCGGAATTCTCAAAAAAGCTTGTGAAATCTCACAAGAAAAGTTTTAAAGCAACCGAGTTACCGACTCTCTCTAGTTTAACAGACGCATCAAACATTTCAACATCAAGATGTCATTCAAGTCCGTGATCCTCTGTCCCTGTTGTTCTACTATTTCTAGACTCGTTTATAAAATATATTACTAGTAGCCACTACATACACTACAGTATGTAGAGAACTTCATAGAAAGAATCGGATCAATATGATTAAGAAAGATATATAATGGGACGGTAAGAATTAGACTGCCTTATCTTGATTGGAACTACCAAGACAACGTTTGCAAGTGTGCAGAGAGATACTATTAACTTAAAAAAACCCGGAGATGACACCGGCTTCCATATACACAACTGGGCTATCCTCCACTAAACCAAAGTATCTTGCGATATCACAAGATACAGTTATACTATTAAGCACACCATGACGTTACCACCACTGTCTATTAGTCCAAGTCGAAACATACACACATATTACTTTCCTAGCGTGAATCCTATACTAAACTCATATCCGTTCTTTACTCTCTCTCTCACGATCGTACTCAAATATTTCTAGAGGCATAAAATACAGTATTTTATCGTCATAATTCATTGGTAGCCATAGTTAAAGAAGAAATAAATTATTTATTTATGTATCTTTAGAGTACTATTAAAAAATTAATCTTGACTGCTGCTTGGGATTTCCTCTGAAAATACGAGGGCTACTCCTGAACTAGTGGAGGACGGATAGCTAAGGCTATAGTATAAGCTACACGTTATAAACATCGGTGTTTATGATATATACTATACTCACTGCTGATCTCACATGACGTGGTTCAATCCCAGAGAAACGTGTCATGCTGTATAAATATCTATTACTTTCTTGCCTCTAATATGTTTCTTTTCTTAAATCACTATTAATTATTATCATAATATGCGAGTGTCCTTTACTGTCAATATTATTTACAAATATATATACTAATAAATTAATAAAGTAACGAGGGATAGGAACTGGGACTGGACAAATTAGTGATGTAATTGTCAGAACCATTCGACGGGAACTCCGGTTGCTATTCTATATACCATGTTCTGAATCACAACTTATTATTTATGGGTTGGTAGGATATTCTGTTGATGTGGAACTATATGTCATATGTTGTCTCATAATAACATACGCAATCACATGTTAGTGTTATTGTTGACAAGTCCCTTAGAAGTGCAGTTATATTCTTTACATTCCCTATTAAATTTCTATTCTTTAAGCACTATACTATTAATTATATATTAATATATATATAATAATAATATTATATATAATATATCATATTACTATATATTATAATTTATATGTATTATATATATTAATTACTAAAAAATATATAATATATATATATACGTATTATAATTATATAATAATATTAATTATATATATATATATATATATAATAGTATATATAATATATATATTATATAATATATATAATATATATATAATTAATATACTATTTATATGGGATATACCTTTGATATATTCTCACCACTGAACTCTGAGTTACAAAAATGAGTCATGCTGTTGGTAGATGAAACAAACACTCATAGAATAGTCAGATAAATAATATAAACTGTAAACTGATATGTTACATTATTAACAAAACTTGTAACATGAACAAACCTAACATTGACAACCTAATTAATGAAGCGGTATCTTGGTTTCATTTCTAGAACGATTCAGGTAGTTGAAAATTTAAGGAAAAACATAAGTATATAAAAAAACATTATTTTCAAATATCATTGCTACATTTTTCGACCGAGCAGTTGCACATCTTACTCGAGGACGATGGCAGCGTATTTCTCACATCAGTTCTACGCTACAAACCGTGCGCGAAGGCTAGGAAGGGATATTGATGCTATGTATAACTACTATCTTTTATAAAAATTTCCACTATCCTAAATGGCTTATGCCCGTTAGAGGTTTATTAGAACTTTATTTAAAATATTTAATAATACTATATATTAATATATATTAATAAAGTATATATATTATATATATATTACTATTATATCTAATTAATCATATATATATATTATTATATAATGATATATATATATAATAATATATATTAATTAATATATATATATATATATTAATACTATAATTATAATTATATATATATATATTATTATAATATATATAAATATATTACTAAACGTGTATATATTATTAATATATATATTATAATATAATTAATATAATTATATTGTTGAATCACTTAAAGATTAGGTTATACCATAATACGCTCAATTGAATACTTACTATTAGTAAAAACTAGAATAGGTAACTATTATATAATATATATATAATATATATATTATAAATCGAGTAAAATAATAATAAAATAAAAAAACTGATAATATCATAATTTATAATTTATGAATGATTTTTTAGTAATGCAAGATTTAGAATGAGATAAAATTTAATTTTTATTATTTATTTTATTTTCTCTTTTTGGATATCTTCACAAAACTTATATACGATAGTACAAGAAAATACTAATAACTACTAATATTATATATATATATAATAATAGGTATTAAATAAATAAAAATATGTATATTAATATAAAGATTTTTTTTATTTAACTTAAAAATATAATAGTAATTATATCTAATATCTCCAGGTGATTATAAAACACCTAGCTAAAAGATGCAAGTAGGTATATATCGGTGAGTATCTCTAGTTATCAGGCCTATATCATAGAGGGTGAACTGACTAGGAGAGTATAGGTATTATATATTTTCCTACCATACTCGGGTAGGGTCTCTCACTCTGAGTAACACTATATAACTAGTATGATATACATATATACCCCTAGCTATCTTTTAGGTATTATTGTAGTATGTCGCTGAGGGGGTTCCATACCTCGTCCTTTACATTCCTCACTATATACGGAGGTAATGTGAAACGTATCTACTAATATACAGATTAATAATATAATATCCCACTTATTATTATAAAATATTATACTATCTTAGTAACAGTAAATGAGGTTAATGTTTTCCTAATCGGTAACTTCTTCAAAACGGTTTACTGAGTTTAACAAATTTTTATTTCCAGGAACTACTTTCAGCTCAGTATAAAGTCGCACAAAAAGCTTTAACGAATCAAACTCTATAGAGAAGTGAAAAGTAAATTTCAAATTATTAATAACAGAAAAGCTTTTAATTCAATCCGAATCAAGAAAAGTTGCATTTAGTTTACTCTACGGAAACTCTCTTTGTGTCTACAGATACCAAATCTCCCGTCCACCTCGCTTACGAGTAGAATATTGAATTCAAATATCGTGGGCTGGACAGAATATTTTGGTGTTTTTAACTATAGTGCTGAATATGGCCCTATAAAGGGAATTGATTATTTCTCATAACTCTTTCAATTTTGGTAACCAGAAACCACTCAATGATCGATCTCTGACCACCACAATTGATATGAAGAGACTATGATATAATAAGTAGCAAAGTTTGAAATTATTATTCTATTAACTACGCAAACTTATTATACTATTTATGAAAAATGTGCATTCTTGAGGTCTACAGACCTGAATTTTCTGAACCTATAAAAATACTATTTTATTTAACTTCACATATATATTTATTAATAATCGTCGAAATACTGTCACAATACAATACTTTGAGTGAAACTTACGCGGCGATGTCATATATGTTTATCAGTTTTCTTGTAGCCTAATACATTTTTCAAAGAAAATGCAGCTCTAAGTTATGTTTATCTTTATAATCTATTATAGTAGGCAAAGATGTTGTAAGTTCTGTTAGATTTCTATTTCAGAGATAGCACTGTGTAATATGAAAATGATAATTATTTAAACTTATGGACGATGATTAATATTTAATCAGTAGGTAAAAATGTAATCGGTTTAATAATACCTCTGATGGTTAAATATTTTATATGTAATGAAATGAGATATTAATTAATTATAGTAATATATATTAATTATATATATATTATAATCATATATATGATAAATATTATATATCATATATTAAGTAATATATATATATATATATTAATTAATTATAAATTATAATATTAAATAAATATATAATATTATATTATAATATATTTAATATATTATATGATGAATATTAAATAATATTGGCAAGTAATAACTATTCGGAATTGAGGTAGATTGCTCTGACAACGAAGAACATGTATCTAAAATCGGGACGGTGAAGACCAATTTACTCTGACTTTACTCGGTGCATCGAGACACCATAGCATGTTGCGACGCTCTATTGGACAATGTGCGCACCGGAGAGCGCTATATTGCTAAATCGTGAGTCATATCAACTACAAGCAAACCAAAAAAAGTTGGATTCAAGAAAAGGTTTTAAAGCAACCGAACGTACTTACGCTCTGCGTTCAAACAAATGGTGAAGAAAATCGAAACATTACAACTATACGGAAAAAATGATGAGCGTTTTCGTAAATACGATGTCCTGGTTAATCCTAAGTAATTCCTATTTCGCTTCTCTTTATTACTTTTCTAGTATGTTTAATTTAGATATATGGCATTCATATTTATTATCAGGTTTCTATATCTCACATTAAGATCTCTCACTAAGAAAATGAAATATAAAATTGAAGGAAACCCTTCGTACATGGACAAACGATATATAAAAACGCTTTGCCTTCTCTCTGTTCGATCTAAACCTACTGTCATTGGGTTGGATGGCAGTTAGCATCCGGATTTTTAGGATTAGTGCGGGGGCATATGTCCAAGTGCCCCACGAAATCCGCTGCACCTTGCCTAAGCCCACTATTTATAATATATATTATAGTATATAATACTTATTTATATTATTATATATTATAAAAAATAAATTTATTTAGTTAATACGCAACTACATGCGGTTAGGTTTCAATATCCCGGAGAAGGTAGTAATTTCTTTATCTTTTATCTTCCCATTATATGTTCTTGCTTTAAACATCTTATCTATATGCGATTATTATGCCGTATATAAACATCATAAAAATATTAAGAACAGAGGGCATAGGACTAAAGTGACGCTGGTACACTCATAGTGATTGAATATTTTAGTTCAGCCTGTATAACGGGATATCCCTCGTATTGCTTATAACTGTATCTTGCATTCCCGAGAGACTTCTCTGTTTGGGCTGCAGGATACGGTTTGTATACTGAGCACGGGGCATCACTTATAGGTCCTATCGAGCGTCAACAATAGCTGTCTTGTGTTCTCTATCCCGGCAGAGAAGGCAGTTAATTCTTCTTTACCTTCCTTTTATCTTTCATATTAACAACTTATACTATTTAAATTATATATGCTCATAGTATAAGTATCGTATAAGCCATAGAATAATTTATTTATTTTAACATAAGTCGTGATAATACAATGTACCTATATAATCGACGCATCTCACTGATCATTTTTTATCTTATTTCTACTCATATAGAACTGTATAGCTATATTACGACTTATGGCGTCATTAATATATGATTGAGAAATTATATTATTTATATATTTTTAAATAATTAATAAGTGAAACCAACTATACGACATATATACAGCACAGCTAGTTACTCATATATATATATTACCTATGAATATTGAGATAGCCAGATTTAGCCATAAGAGTTGTATCTGCTCAAAATATATAACTGCGTAGGCTATATAATAGTTGGATAACTCACAAATATAATCATCTATACTGTTCTTGCACTCTTGTTGCGACTGAGGCTTATATGTAATTAGATTGATCAAATCGCAGATACGATTTGATAAAACTTATTAAACATCTTTATTTACTTGCAAGATATAAGACTATCTGAATTCCTACTATATATCTGTGAAGACTGTGATACGTCTTGGATATTTTAAGGAGACATGGATCGAGGATAGGAAGCTGTAAAGAAGAAAAATAGAAAGAAGTGAGGCAAAATAAAGCTGTTTGATAAAAACACAATCTAACTGTCAACACATGTCTCTATGTACATCATTCATATATATATTCATTCGCGCATAGCAAGTTTTTGCTGCAATTCTAAGTCATACCAAAGTATCTTCTCACACTTTCCACCATATCTAATCTTTGCGCCAATTGTATCCGGGTCTTTATAGAATATACTAGTTTTATATAAAATTATTTTCCATTCTTCCTTAAATGGTTGACTACTTGCCGTGAGGTTTGAATTTTAAATCAATACTATATAAAGTATAATATTTATAAGTATAATTATAAATTTATAATAATTTATATTATTATAATTATACTAATATTTAGTACATATGATTGATGCATCGGTATGAACTTTAAAGTGTTTACTAAAGTATATATATATATTATTATATATATATATTTTACATAGTTAAATAAATATCATATATATTTATATATATATATATATATATATATATATATATAACAATATAACTTAAAAATATAAAAAACCGTTAATGGGTTATTTTTTTCCTACATCGTACTCTGAAAGTGAGGTTTTTGTTTATATATCTAATAAATTCTATATAAGTATAAAGTTTTTCTAAATATTTTTGTAGAATAAAACTGATATTGTTAGTTATTAATATTTGTAAAATAAAATATCACTCGAAGGAAAGTAATTTCAAATTATTAATACCAGAAAAGCCTTTTTTAATTACAACTGATATATTCATGTAATAAAATGTATGCATTATTTATATTTAAGAAAATTATGTATATATAAGGCTTAATAAAAAAATGTAAATCACTGATTACTATGATTAGATATAATATTTTTTAAAAATGTACTGAAAATTGCTTTTTGTCATTCTCTATATTAAATATATATATGAGTAAATGATTTTCTATAATCATGTAATTTGGTATAATATATAAACTATTATATGTTTGTTTTGTACCGTACTGGACCTGTTAAAGTTTTTAAACTGCAATTTGAAATTATAATTAAATAGAAGATTAATCGTTGTAAGTCCTTTTATTTCAATGAAGATATTGAAATTTTATTTATATTAAACTTTATTAATATATAAAATTGAAATTTCGCATCACTTAGGTATAACTTATAAGAATCTTCAAAAAGCAAGTATCAATAAGTGGCTTTTTCCACTTTATAAATTATATTAAGGAATATTGTGTTAATATCTTATATTGGTGAAAAGGAATTTAGTATAAAATATTTATTTTTATATGTTAGAGTGTGACAATTTTATTTGGGATATATTATTTTAAATTAAATACATGTAATTATTCTGAAAACTTATATTAAATATAAAGTTTATATAATAGTGTATAAGAATATATAAATATATATATCAAGTAATATATATATATACTAAAATTATTAAAATAATTAAAAAAATGACATAGATAAATGATTTTGTGAGACTAAATTTGATAGATATATATTAAGAGGTGTTATTATTTTCATTGGATAGAGTATCAGTTACAAGTATATATATATATAGGCCGCTGCAGTACAGTATATGCATTTACTAGGTAGTGACAGCTCTCCATTATATTAATAAATGAGCAAGCTGTAGACTCGGACATAGGCAAAGATCTCTTATACTTATATAGATGTTAAATATTGATTACCTTGTTCAACTTCGCAATTATCATAAGATGTAAATGAAAGAACATAACTATAGTGGGAAGCGTAAAGAGACTATACTTCCTCTGGGATTCGATAATGACTCTGGGTCATGGTTGGCGCGTAGGGAGGAAGATGAAGGCATCGTCGTCTTGGAAACACTGAGCCTAACACGTGCAAAACGACGGAAACAAGAAGATGAAGAACGTATATAAAGGCACCGTTCTCACACGAGGTTGTAAAGGCGACAATCGACCATAGTGTTCTGCATGCAGACTCCTAATCTTATAGTCATGAGGTAAGTAATAAACTCTTTATAAAGATTCATTTTTTTATATATTGCATAAAAATCGCAATTAGATAAGATGTTAAGAAAGACTTAATTTTGAGGGTAAGGAAATTACATGCCTTCCTGGGGATTCAAACCGTAAACCGCAAATTGGTTGGAGGATAGATCTATAATATGTATAGAGCTCGAGGACATGAAGCAGTACGTCACACGCAGCGCATCATAGACAAGATAGTCTCATATCCCAGTAAAAGGTGCAAGATTCAATTCTGCTTACCATTCACCATATATTCTCTGTTTCTAAATCTTTAACATACTATTCTAAATCTTGTACGAGTTATTAATGACAATTATTAAATCTCTAAAATTATATTTTGAGAGATACGGGATTTAATTTTGGGATAGGACAGGCTGGACAAATGGTGATGTCGCCTTGAACGCGGACAACTACGAGATTGACTCTTTAATTTATAACTGATATCTTGAGATCATTATCTATATTTAGGGATTGGAGGATTAGCCTCAAAGATATATCTATATAAAAACTTAATAGAATAATAGATCAACTTTACTAATCTTAATGTCAATCAGTGTCTTGGTTGCTTAATACTTTCGAAGAACAGTAATTTTTGAGTACATGATCACCTGAATTAGTAGAATGGTTCTTTGAGCTTTGCATAAGTAGTGATATATAATATATGTTAAGTACATCTTAGATATTAATAAGATGATTCAATCACACTATCCGGTGTATTCCTTTATATAGTAAGAAAGTGTAATAAACATATATAATATCATACTGACCTATATATATGCAAAAGGGACAGAAAGGGGCTTATACTACAGCTACCTATATACATAACAGAGTCCCACTCAAGCTAAGCTATTACAATAGCATCGGTAAGTTTAAATAATTTAATTAAATTAATAATTAGAAATATCACAATAACTAACTGGTGTTGCTAGTTAAATAGTTATCAAGATTTAAACACTATTTAAACACTCTTGTATAAAGTCTTGATACTTATAAAAAATGTTTATATCTAAATAAAAGAAAATTAAAACATTTGTAAATTTTAATTTATTTTTTGTATTAATTATTTTAATTTCATACCAGTAATCACAAAATAGACCTTCTCGCTACTCACTAACATATAATATCTCTGCATGCAATATGAAGGGCTTAGTATAAGGGGATCGCTCCAGTTTCTAGAGAGTGAGTCTCGTCAAGTCCGTCAGATGTTCATATGATGATAGTGTTTTATAGGTCTGCTAACCATATAAAACACTGGTGTCTATGTATATGAGTTATATCAAGTCCAGGTGATAAAATAAATTCAGTAAAACATTAATATAGTATATTTTTAATTTTGAACTACAAATTATTTTTTCGAACAAATATTATTTCTCGTACGTTCAGTAGATAATCATTCCACGTATGATTACAATAATATTTTTTCATATATACATATATATATACTATGAGTATAAAAGGTATTGTTAATATACACTCAATTATACATATTTTCATCATTCTATAGAGATCTTAGTGCTCTTCCTGCACATATTGTGATCTCATTAAAGTGTAGAATAAACTAGAAAATTAATGCAAATCAGAACATTTTAAAAAACTTTAAGAGACTTTCGATTATAACTGAAGTACCTTTACACGAAGGTTGCAACCTATTGGTGTTATAGCGGTTATCTTTGGTTTCATTACCTTCTAGAAGATTCTACGTAATTGAAATGAACAATAGATGAGAAATACAGCCAGAAGATATCTACATTATCCCTACCTCAAATCATATTGCTCTATTTTTTGACGAGCATATGCGGGATAACATATCTAACCCAAATACTTCTCACATGATCATCTCGCATAAATGCACTGTATGTGCGAGCGCGGAAAGATGCGCGATGCCGTGTAAATCACTACTCTCGCAACACAGCAAGTTTGGTAGAAAATTTTCCTCTCATCATCTAGCGTACGAGGTTGGACCGCCTAATGCCGTAGAGGTGAGTTTGAACTTTATAATAGTATCCTCTATCTTTAGGAGAATTAGACTAGTTACCACTGGAATAATTGACGGGTCAACCTCATCAAAAGGTGTGCCATGCATACTTTTAGGCGGTATTCAAGGTATGAGGTTGTAAAGTGTATAAGAATAAAAAAAAAGGTTATAATTTATTGTCATTTTAATTAATGCACCTTATGTACTACATAACCATATAATAAGAATCATTTATGAGGGTAATAATATAAATTTATATATATCTAAGACTAAAATCAATAAAATTTAAATTGATCTTTATGAGAAGTGATGTTAATACTCTACTATAACAGTTTACTGAGAACTAATTAATCAAGAAGTTCATCTATGAGTTTAAGACTCTCTACACGGTCAATGAGTGAAGGCTAATATACACTAAACTTTAACGGACAAGGCAACTATATATAAACTCTATACGTGGCTAAGCCTTTCACATACGCTACTTATGTGTGAGTCCAACCAAGTGACTAAGGAGAACTTCCTATTATGGACCTATGTAATATATCCTATAGATCTTTAGGAGTATTGTGGATCTCAATCATAGGATGTCTTTAGAGGAGCTATGAGGGTGACACCCAAGTCTGTCACTGCTCTAAATCCGTATGGCAGTCTTAATTGAATAGTCGCGAAACTAGTGCTAAGCTACTTATATAATAATTTAATATAATTAAATATTATTTAGTATTATAGTATATATAGTATTTTAAATAAAGATTTATATGTCATTTAATGATTGTGAAAACTTTGTTACTTAGAATATATTCGTTGTTATTTAAAAATTATTCTATTGTTTTATAGTGCTACACACACTCACTTCTGCGGGCGTGGCGCCTCCGATGATGAGTAGTAGCTTCATGAGGTCATGGCAGCAGGGGGGCGCTCCGCCTGCCTTGAACCGGGTGAGTACATATAGCTATAAGATATTCAAGGCCCTCATGTGGAACCTCAATAAAACAGGGCCCATATCATCAATGATGGTGGCTGCCTAAATCCTAAGATCAAGATTCGTCGCTCAAAAAGAAACTTGAAGACTTCCTTGTGTGACATAGGTAGTGTTAAGCTAATTACTATTAAAAAAAGAAATTAGCAGTAAGAAATCTGTGCCGTAAATGGGGATTTAATTTTATATATCGACTAAAGATTCTTCTGTTATCTCTATCATGGTATAGTTGTGGATTATTTTGATATATATATCTCATATATTTTTCTAGTCTGCAGATGGAAAAACTGTCCCTTTAGACTATAAATTATATGTTGTTGTTGGGTGACACTCGATTTGTCTTGGACCGGATAAAATTATTAGAGTGGTAGAAAGATCAAAAGAAATGGATGGCCATCTCGAGAGCACCAATATTCCATCATATACACAAGACATTAAGACCTCAAAGTGAGGAGCATATGAACCAAGTCTTTCACTCAGAGAGATTCATAACAGTCAGTATGGATAGAAATAATAGTTAGACATTTTTTTTTATAGGAATTATTTCTACAATTGCTCTTTTAATATTTGTATTTATAATTTAATAAACAATAATTTTTGTATCACTCTACATGAATATGCATGTCTACAGAATTAATCTCCATTTCCAAAATAAACTCGTCACTCATTAATCGAGAAACCCTTTTGCTCTATTTGTCGTATACTCTATAATCGCTCATTTAGTCTGCTATTATACACTCATAAGATTCCATAAACTTTGGTACTATACTCTTGGTAAAATATCTGATAAATATGACAGATGTAAATGAATATATTCACCTTTTTTTCCGGTCGTCCCACAGGCAAAACACTCTCACATGTGCTCTTATACACTCTGTCTAAATAAGATTATGCCCTTTTTTTGAGTCCTATCAAACAAATTTAAAAATCTCAATCAATTTGGTCAGTTCTTTTTTCCCTTACTCACGCAACGCACACGCTCTCACCATAGATAAACTCGTTCATTATCTTATCCAATCTCCCTAACTGCCAGAACGCCTCAGATTGTCATCTGTACAACCTCACATCTTGATCTATTGTCCTATTACTACAAGATTACCTCGCTCTCGTGCATCAACGTATTTGTTATTAATAATCAAATTATGCTTACGTAATAAGGCAATATATTAATTTTTTCACTCTTCTCAGGTCTGACGAGTACACATTGGTCATGCAGCCTGTGGCGCAGTGTCTTGATATGCTTCAGGGGAGAAAGGGCATACATGGGCACCCTACTACCCCAACTTTGGTTGATGAGACCAGCTTGAGGAGAAGAGTGAAATATTCATCTTGTGTATGCAAGGACACTAGTACAGGCCTCCTCAGTGGCTATGAAAAAAGGTTTTCTCACATCTTTCAGAATAGAGACCTCCGCATATGGCCACTGCCCTCACACCCTCCTTCACCTTAAGGCCCTAGAAAGCATTGCACCTGACATGGTGGAGGAGATCGGGGCCAGGCTACACCGGAAGATAGGGGACTCCATCAAACCAACTGAAAAACAGCAGCAGCGTCAGCTTGGGCCGCACAGAAAAAGAACCCACAATTCAGACGCAGCTCCTATTCAGTAATTGTTTCTAGAGTTATTGTACGCAGAGCAAGCCACGGCAACAGATGTGGAAATCGTCATCGAAAAGTCCATGGAGGCGTGGGTGCCCTCTCAAGAAGAACCGAGCTGTTCCTGTTTCCCCAACCAACATAGGGAGATATGGATAGAGATCTATTTATAAAATATAATAACCCCTTCCCAGTTAGCAGCTGTGGAGAGGTGCTTCAGCGCGGCTGGGGACATCCTCAGGGCCAAGAGATCGTCCTTGAAGGAGGAAAGGTTTGAGGGCCTTCTTTTCCTCAAAGGAAATATGGACCTCCTGCAGGAAGTGATTAGCCAGGAGGACATGGAGGAGGAAGAGGACCTATAGCTATGAAAGTATTTAACTATTTTATGTAGTTAACATTTATAAAAAAATTAACATAAATCTGTTTTACTATCTTAATAAAAGGTTTAAAAATGTTCTAATTCATGCTTTCATTATCGCGCAAAAGTTTACTTTGTAATTTAACGGTATCGCCGTAGAATAGCCGAATAGCCGCATAGTTAATGCCGCACTGAGGTTTTCAAAAATGCAGTCGGATAGCCGACGAACGACACACTAGTTGGTAGCAAGCCGAATAGGCCGATGACGGACCTCGAGAAAATTTAGCGCGCCCAATGCTCTGATATATATATTATATATATATATATATACTCATAATATATAGATATATTATATATATAGTAATTATATATAATATATATATATTATATTATTATAATATAATAATATATAATTTTAAATATTTATAATATATATATTATCTATACTATATAATATATATATATATAATATTATATATATATATATATAATAATATTAGTAAGAATAACAAACCATAATGTAAAAACTTAATTTTGAAAATATTAAAAGGGAAATAATATTATAAAGTATAAGAAATGATGAAACATTTGGGAAATCGATTTCCTTTTCGTCCGAGCTTTCCCAATGAAGTATGAAATAAAATCATATTTTAACATATAATTACGGAGCTGGTATAAAAAATTTCTCGACTCAGTCTACGGCTCCATCATTATATATAAAACGCGACTCCGAACTCAGGTTCAGAATTTGAAAATACCTCGGGTCCGGCTCCGTATTCCTTTGTTTTATTAGTCTTCTGCTCGGAATCTTCTTATTTTTCGGCTCTGATTCCTGGATCGGCAGCTTTATTTTTAAAATACAGTAATTATAAAAATATAACTGGAAATTTTTTATTATTTAGCTACCCATAACATTTCAAAATTATTTTTATTTTAAAATTTTTAAGAAAAATTTGAGTTAATTTTGCTTTAAATTTAAAAATTTAAAAACATTTAAAATTTTATTACAGTTTACGTACCAAAATGAATTTATTAGTAATATAATAGAATATCATCGTTTAGCTACCAGACAATTTTCTAATATAGTTATTTTGGAGCAAGGTTTTGAAAACCTTGTAAATAAAAATTATATATATATATATAGATCATATCAAGTTAGGCCTTATTAAATAATTCGATATTTATTTTTTATATTCTATATTTATATGAATGAGAATAATAATAATGATATATTTGCTAGTATTATCAACTGAAATACTGATAGATTGTTTTTCGATTACGGATATAATTTTTTCTTTTGTGTAGTTATTTTATATCTTTAAAATCAATATTTTTATATAAGTAGGTAATTTTTTGTATCAATATTATTTTCATTCAGACTACTTTTATCCAATGATATGGTGCTCAATATCTCGAAAGCTCTGTTGTTATTGAACTATTAAGATTATGGTAGTTATGTGTATTCTATAATGATTATTGACATATTATATTAGTATATAATGATAGGTATCTAAGAATTTATTAATTATTTTAGGTATCTTAACTTATATGAAATATTTTAAATGAAAATATCTACGCTAATTTATTTTCTTATATTCTAGCTCACTATTTATTATAATATAATTTTATATACAGGCGAACCAATTATGAAGATTCTTTAAAATTACTAATTTAATATATTATAGTATATCATTGCAACAACATAGAAAGACAATATCAATAGACAAATTATATTTATTATTTAATAATATATTGCCGTGAAAAGTACATTAATTTAAAGTCAATCTAAAACTAATAAATGATATTTTAAAATAATCTGAGTAAAAAAAATTAAACTTGCAATTGTGAAATAATCAAATATACACGTAACAGAATGGGAAGTGCAAAAAAGCATCACACACCTTTCTAACAAGAAATGTATTCTGCAAATTAGACCATCTGGGTTGCACCGACCTGCTATTAAGCGCGAGATGTAAATTTTCATTTACCAGCGTCCGCTCGACCAGCGACCAATTACTGGAGTTGCCAACAAAATTGAGATCCTCGACTCAATGTTCAATCTAAATTTTAAAATTTTGATCATTCAGAGAATTTCACTTTTATCTATTAGATAAAGTTTAAATGTTTAAAGTGGAAGCTATAGTTATAAATATTTCCAGCTCTTCATACCTATTTTTATAGGTTTTTATTATTTAAATATTAATATATAATATCTATTATATTATATATATTTATTAATTAATATATATTTAATATATAATAACTATATAATATTTATATATATATTATATATTATATATAGTAAGGCGACTTAACTCGGGTGTCGTGTGAGATTAGCCCATAGTTTTGAAATTTTTAATCCTTTAATCCTAAAGTTTCTTCAAATCATAAAGTTTCTTTCTGATTTTCATTTAATTTTATTTTTACTAAATACTTCGATGTTAATTAGAAGTAATATTAAATATACATATTAATATATGATTATTTTGTTACATAACTTCAACACATACTAAAAAAGTATGGTAAGAATCCTCGTATATTGATACTCGCCTTGACTATGTGTGCGTTGATATCTATGATGATAGAACGCGTGGGAGGGTGGCTAGTTCTAGTAAGAGTAGCGGTAACTGAAATTTTTGAATGAATGGTTTATCTACTAATCATCAGAGTTAAATATAAATTACTTGTTCTTAAATTTTTAAGGATCAATATTTAATATAAATAAAGAATAATAAGAATTAGTACAAATTTTAATGCCATTAATAAATAAAATAAAAGACAGTAATTAACATTAATGACTTGTAATAAAATAAGGTAACCATTATATTACTATTAGTTAATTCTAAAGTATACGAACTCTTTGTGTAAAAAGAAGAATTTATTACACACTCATACTGTTACGATAAATAGGATATGAATATTTTAATAACTGCTTCTCTTGTCTAAATATTTTCTACGTGTCGAGAAATACTTTACTATCTCTTATCCTTCATCTGTCTCTTCTCGTGTATATATAGTTATCTATTATTACCTATTTATACTTGAGTAGGATATATTAATATTATTATCTCACTTTACTGCTCAACGGATAAGTTATTCTCTCGTTATATAATATCTGACGGTTTATTTTTATAATAGGTGATAAGCATAAAGTTCGTATAGTTTTTGTTATAGCTATCTATATTTATATATAAATACTTAATAGATTAATCTTTGTTGTATTTAACTGAGATATATTTATTACTTATTGTAATGTTAAAAGGATTGTAATAACGATTGAAATATAGTAAGTATGAATAGAAGATTAATAATATATTATATAATTAGCCTCTCTCACTTTATATCTCTATATTATTTGATATGTATAATATAGGGGGTTTAAATTTCAAGTGTGGCATATAAAACAGCTTGTTGTGCTGCGTAGATAGTCTTTTGGAGTATGGTGGAACAAATCTTATAAGTAAATCAAAGGCTTTGTACTGTTTAATCTCATCAGTATATTTTTTGTATAGTGACGCAATAGGAGGAATTTTACGAGTAAATAGAGATTGACGGAACTATTATTTTTTGTGAAGTGGGATGGCGAATTATTAGTTTTATAAATCCAATTGAAAATATGGGTGTGATATCTTTTTGTTGAGGAGATCAAAACATACACATGAATAATTGAAAATATACCATTAGGTATGTTTTATTACTGTAATGCTCTATCACGTTCACATTAAAACAGTAATTGAATTTATATAGAGTTATAGTATGAACTCAGTGCAGATCAGTGGGTAGAAGATATAACAAAAAGTCTTGGTTTTATAGCTATGATTCGTTAATTTCTTACAGTGCGTAGAGTCAGGCTTTTGGGTCGAGGACATGGAACTCTCGGTCTGCGGGTGAGCGTGAGTTGTGTTAAAGGATGCGGCACAATAGTGCCTTACTGAGTCTGTCATCTGGGATACTCAGATGCGCTCGTGCCCTCTTATTTATACTCTTGGTTGTGTCGGATGCAAATAAACTGTTGTATTCTGATAATGCAATTGTCTTGTTCTATAAAAATATCCTAATTGGGACCATATTAGTGACTGTCAAACGAGGTGTTTACATCTTGGGCGCTAGTGTGTATCCTGCCATAAGAACATATTTTTAGGTTGCACAAGTTAAGTAGTCAAGAGGGGGTCAGGTTGGTCGCTCGGGTGAGGCAGTGGTTGGACCATACGGACCAGGTTATGCGATAGTTCCCTAATCACATTTCCCCCTGGAGAAACGGGTTGGAGGTAGGTCGTACAAACTTCACTGTGTGCCAGGAAACCATTATTTAATGTACTGTTTGCGCCGTGTCTGAAGTGGCGCATCTGCCAGTAATTCTGGGAGGATATATCGCAAAATGTGAAAGCAGGTATGTCTGAGCGTTCAGATGTTCTGGTAGGAAATAAGGACCAATAAGATTGTCTGCGAGAGGACTCAATACACACATTGACGGTGAAATAGTATTCTGGTTGATAGGCCATGAAAATGATATGATGTGATGTTCATCCGCCCGTGCCTGCAATTCAACAGGTGTCTAATAACTCGCATTCTGAGTAAGAGTCAGCTCATTGTCAATCTGTTCTGGAGAGAGGTGTAAGTCCATCTCATAGAAGGATTTCACTCAAAGCTTACGGATAGACCTAAATTCTCTTCGCAGCGTTTAAGACGTAATTAGAATTACAGATGTTGAGATACTTGCTATCGGGTCCTCGTTATAACGTTACGTATTTCATCAGCTAACACGTCGTGCATTTTGTGGGAATCTCAGGGGAACGCGAGTGCCTAGCATTGCCTGTAAGAAGAACGTGGAGTTTCATTGGGTTATAAGAGCAACCTTCTACTCCACGATCTATACTAGTATTATTGGCAGTTGGTGTGTTCAATGTGGAAATTTGTGCCGGAGTGGTGGGTTTGGGTGCCTCATAAGCATACTGTTAGAGGCAAATTCGTCTTGATTCTATAACTTGTGAGTGCGAACGGGTGAAGCGATCGGATGCTTGCTCATAGAGATTGCGGCTACCGTGAATACATACACGTATTTGTTGCTAATGTGAAATAATGTGGTCTATCGGGCTCTCGCTCTTTTGGGCGGATGTGCTAGAGTAAATTTCTATAGTTACGCGGTCCATGTTAGTTTTCCTTATACTGCGCGGTTGCACGGTATTATGATGCATATACGATTTTGGTGTTTAGCAGCGTCAAAATTTTACTTGTCATACGAATTGGTCGATATGGTTTGTATCTTGGTGTCGTAAGTTTTCTAATTCTATTACTCATATATATGCTGAGTAATATTGGTTTAAATTTAATGATGTTAGTATTGTCGTGTACTACTGCAGTAATATATTGATCATTGTTTTGAACGTGGATTGCTTGTAAGGTATACACTGTAGATTAGTAGGTGAAATTAATAGTGTCTTTAATAATTAAATTATTATTTATGATATTATTGTACTCATTTCAAATCTGCTCGAATAAAAAAAAAATAATATATACCTCTTATTAAAAACAGTAGTAACGGTGCTATATTTTATTCACCTTAATGAGCATTGATCAGCTCATAATTATATCTGTGTAATTAATGAATACAAGTATTTTATAAATATTATTCGTAAAATTTGTCTAAGATACGCATACTTCACGGTACATAAGCTGTTATCGTAAGTATGAGACACCCTGTGTATTATAATGTTATTATATACTATATTATATATATAATTATATTATATATTAATATTATATTAATTATATTAATATATATATATATTTATTTTTATTATATATTTATTAATATATTAATTTATATTTATAATATATTAATAATATATATATATATTATATTTATAATATATATATATATATATTATTATTAATATTAATGTATATAATTATATAATATAATATATATAATATAATATTATAATAATATATTAATTATAATATAATTATATATATATAATATTATATTTATATATATTATTATATATTATATATATATATATTATATAATATTATTATATTAATATATTATATATAATATAATATTATATTAATATATATATATATTATTATATATTTATATTATATTAGAGCAGAGGAGAGAAGAGAGATATAGTAAAGTGAGTGAGTAGAATTCGAGGAATAAAGTAGAAGACTATTACCGTAGTAGGAGAGAGGAGAGAGATAAGAGTAAGAGAGAGTGATAGGAGAGAGAGAAGAAAGCTAATAGAAGATGCAAATATTGCGAGGATAATTAAAAAAAGTTATATCTAGGAATCGTGTGACCATGATAATATTTTTTATGTAATATTATATTTATATATAAATATATATATTATATATTTTATATCATATATTAATATTATTCTATATTATTTACTATATTATATTTATTTATATTTATATTTATATTATTCATTGTCTAAACTTATTTAATATTATTATATATATAATTATATATTTATCAGTATAAATAAGTAGTATCAATGCATTACTAGTAATATTAATGCTTAATCTATATATCTATATCTATATATATATAATATATATATTATATTTAAATAATATATATAATTATATAATAAATATAATAATAAAATATATTTAATAATAATAAAGAATCATTAATTTAATAAGAAATCTAACAGTAATTAATATCACATAATAATAATAAAAGGAGTAAATAACAAAATGAGTTCTCTCTACGATCAAAATAAAGGGCTTTGTTTTTCCCCACCGATTTTACACGAGTTCCAGATCGCGATATTAAAATAATATCGATAAAAAAATTACCGATATATTTATATTTATTATTTTATTATTATATATTATTATATATTATTATTAATTTTATTATTATTATTTATTAATCATTATAATTTATATTTATTATATTTATTTTAATTAAATATTTTGATTGTACTTTTTACATGATTATTTAGTGTTAGTGTGTAATAATAATACAATATATAAAAAGAATAACAATAATCTATGCTATGACTTTATAAGACAATTAAAAATTTAAATTAAAATAATAATATTACAGTTACTTCAAATATATTTACAAATATATATTCAAATTATTTTTTAATTATAAACTATGATAAAATATATTATTTTTTGTTTTCTAATATATTTAAAAAATGAAAGGGCTTTTTTCAAAGAGTTTGATCGTGTATTTAGAAGAACATTTGATAAAAATTAATTATTATAATTTATTTATAAGGAAACCTTGAAGTAGGAAAATTTTTTGTCAAATACTTTGATCTTAAGGTTACAAAGTCTAGGTTATATTTTGGATATGTATATGTGTTAGGCTAGCTAGTTAGGTGAAGATTTTAGGTTTATGGATTAGAATTTATAGTTAGGTAAGTCAGCTTAGGGAGAATTAGGTAAGGCTAGTTTAGGTTTTAGGTTAAGTTAGGTTAGGTAAAAAAAGATGGTTAAAGTTTAGAGAAATAAGTGAAAAAAACTAACTTTATAATTATACATTCTTAAAAGTGGATGATTAGTGCATACTGAGTCACAAGCTAAACCTATAATTTCTCAACTGTTCTATAAGATTTGCATGTATGATAGAGCTATTAATCAAGCTTGAACTAAGTAGCGAGGTACTAAATAGATAACGAAATGTAATTTCCATTGATAGAGAAATGCGGTGTTTATCAGGGCTTAATTGTTTAGTAAAATAAATGTGTAGTAAATTAATATTTATAATAATGAAGAAAATAATAAGAAAATTGCAGATACAACATAAACTTCACATAGACACACGTACCTACGTTTAGTCTAGGAATTTTTCTTTGTCATACTGTATTGTATGGATAACTGATAATATTTTTTATCTCACTTCATTTTTTTTTTAGATTACTAACATAAAATATAATATGGTACTTTTATTAAATACTTATCGAAATCCTTATCCCTGCCTTTTAATATTTTACCATTAGCATACTTAGATTCTAGTGGCTCTGCAGATAGAAGTACTAGCTTTCCTGAATTAGACTATGTACTGAAGCTTCAGAAGTACATTATTAATCAATGACTGTTTGGGTAGCCTCTTATGACTAGTTAAGGTTACTCTAATTATAGAAGGTAAGATGATTACTCTGTGCCTCAAGATTTCACGAATATAATATATACTTTATTACTATATCATTTTAGCATCTCATTTTACCTATAAAAGTAAGTATGTCTTGCATTATTACTCGTAACCTCCATCTTACTATGGGGATAAGTTATTGAAATAATCTGAGGGGGAGTTTTAATAGGTTAGAAATGAACGTTTACTAGATAATCAAGAAGTTTGTTCCGGAAGGATTCTTTTGGATGCTCTATATTTAAAGTTATCTTAGTGTGGAATTTTTTCTCTCTCGTATATATCTCGCGGCAGGGCATTTTATATTTGTTTAAATATATCTTTTTAAACAGAATTGTACATATAACTAATTTTTCTGTTTTGCATCTATAATGTTTCTCTACTTGGACCAATTTTCTCTTTTTCTTCCAAGACTTAAACCCATTTTTTTTTCCTTTTTTCAGACTATATTTTTTTATATTATTTACGTACACTTTGTTTAATAGGTAATCTTAAAATTTATATCATATATAGTATCCACTAAATAGTTATATTACTAAGGTCATATGTATGGTACTACTAACCACTGATCCTAATAATTAGCTTTGTCTTTAGCTAGGGCCTTTGTCTTATGAAGGTATAAGTAGCTCAAGATGAAGTGTTTCTAATGCGGTAACATCTCTAAGCTGCTCACGTTCTATTGACTCTTATCTATTTTCTGTATTGACATTTATTACTGTAGTTATTAATATTATATTATATACCGGGTGATTCAAACCTCTGTGACAAACTGGGAAGGCTGTAGAGCAAACGATAAGGAACTTTATTGTTAAATAACTTGTGTTATGACGCTTCGTATCAAAGTTACGGACGATTGAAGGTAATAGTTTATGTTGTGTGAGGTCGCGATAGTAGGTTTACGGACAGTTTTGGTTAATGCAATTTTAGGTATTTTTGTGCGTGCGTCATTGTGTGAAGGGTTTAAACGTTCTTAAGAAAACGTGGAAAATACCTTGACTAACTTGCCTAATTCATACGTTGAATTCAGTACGTGGTTTCCGATTAGATGGATACTTTTACCTTCCCAAGTTAACGACATGATAATTGTTGTTACGTGGGCGGACGGAAATGGAGAAGAGCGCACCATCATGTACGGGAACGTTTCCCACACGAAATCACTTCTCACGCACACAATGTTTGGCTTGCTTCATCAGCGCATGAGAAATGGGACTTTGTCCCGGTTCATTGGTGGAAGACACGGTAATAACGATTGGATCTGCGTTTTGGAAGAAGAGGTTGTATGAGAAGATCGCCAAGACCGTGACTAGCCAGCGCATTGCCCATGCAGTGGGTTCAAATCAGTCGTGTCTATGGTTCGGGTCTTGCAAGAGCAACGCCTCCATGAATATCTTACACAAAGTAAAGGATTTGGACAAACGACTTCGCACCCGTGTGTGTGCCGGTGGTTTCTGCAAGGAGCATCGATAATCTTGCCTTTCCGCACAAGGTTGCTCTACCGATGAGGCGTGCTTTCCTACAAGTACACATCTGGTTTGCTTTAAAAAGCGTCAAAACAACATAGTTGTTTATAAATATCTTATTGTTACAAGAAATTTTCAACCTGGGAGTAACAGATGATTAGAAGCACTACATAGATAATTGCATAACAATTCCGGTAACGAAGTAGAAGCGGTAAACGCTTACTGTGGGTTTCCATTACATCAATCCGTAACTTTGTAACGAGCGGTTATACAACATAATGGCTTATTTAACAATAATGGTTTCTTATCGTTTGCTCTTCAGCCTCCGAGTTTGTCGCAGAGGTTTTTGAATCAATGTATATATATATATATATATATTAATATATTATATATATATATAATATATATATATATATTATTATTATATATATATTAATGTTTATATATTATTATATATATAATTAATAATATAATATAAATATATATATAATATATTGTAATATTATTATATTATTATATATATATATATATGCGCATGACAATCATTATTTAGAAATTTTAATTATTAAGAAATATTTTTTTAAGGAGCATTCTATAATTATAAAATTTGTAAATTCTTAAAATTTCAAATTTTAAATTCTGTCAAAAATTTTCAATACAATTTAGATTAAGCTATGTTATTTGGTTAGGTCAGGTAT
>JABUQX010020945.1:5000-10000 GCA_015478945.1 Trachelipus rathkii
TATAATTCTCAGATATATGATGAAAACTTGTGTCTGAACCATAATTAGGGTCCAAAAAACTCACCTGGGATTCAATATTCTCATCCGTATATTGGAAGGAATATGGAGACATGTTACTACTCATTCTGTTTTCAGAGTTTCGCATGGCGGTTTTACATTGATTTAGTGGCATATTTCGCACCTTATTAGAAGAATTGACACCCTTAGTATATGACTTTGTCATATTTTGGCACTGATTCATTTGATAGTGTCTTTTAGAATTGCTATGAACACTGTCAAAATGCGGATTTGACACTTTTTGGACGGACGGATTTTGACCAAAACTTGCCTGATTATGATGTACACGAGTTTGTTTTTTAGCATAATTATTATTATTATTAGATTGATAAATAACCCTTACACGGTTTAAACCTTCAGGGGAGAATGGTTGCCAGGATGTACCTCGACAGTTAACTTGCGACCCCCGCGCGTGCGAGTGGTGACATAAAGAGCAATAAGGACGAAAAATACAAGCAGAAGACCCGTGCCCGTGGTTTTCACATCGAAGGCAGAATAAAGCTTTCCGTACATTCGGAATTTTAGAGACAGGATTTTGAACATTGGAAGAATGTTTTGAATAAAATCTGGGCTGACTTTTTGCAGTATAAGACTGGTGAGATGATTGTGGAGAAGTAATTTTCTCTGATTGTGTTGAATACACAAGACTGGATTGAATTGAACTTGACGTTCTGTTAAAAGATGAGGCAATTTGGCCGTTATTTAAAACATGTGATTTCTTTAAATATGACTGTACCTGTTTAGGAATTGAATTATTAATATTAAACTCTTCATGAATGATTCTTTGAAACTGAGGTTTCGCATTGGAATATAAATTAGAGAATAAGAGAAGACGACGCTGCTCGTCGGTAAACTTTATATCGTGGATGAGAGAGGCTGAATCTATAAATGCCTGTAAAGATTTCTGAGCTTCTGTCAAGAACTCAGGAAGAGAGTGGTTGGGACTCCACTTAGTACTAACAAAATCATTAAATGCTTCGAACGAAGACTTTGAAACAAGAGGATTGAGGCATAAAGACAAGTCTGTCTTAAACTCTTCCCAGCTACTAGCACGATTCAATTCTGGGGTCGATTGCACAAGATATTCAACATTCCCTTCCCTCTGACTAACGAATCTGGTATATGCACGCGGTTTCTCGACATCTGAGACAATTCCTTCATCCTCGAAGTACAGATCAATCGAATTAAACCAGCCCCCTACCTCTGGGCCCTTCCAGACGTTATCTACGAACCCTATCAACAACGGAATATTTGGTTTAGTATGTGACAATCTATCTATATTCAAAATGGGACGCTGCAAGGTCTCAAAATTATGAGCAGGAGGAGACAAAAGAATATTTTAGCCAGAGGTTTCGGCACCTGAATTTTGCTCTTCAGCAGTAGTATTATCGATTAGATTATTAGCGGAGATATCGCTATTCACAATGTCGTCAGAAGACATATATAAAGATTGTTGAAGCAGAATGGAAAATTGGATGCGAAAAAAAAGTTAAATAAATATATGGAAAAATATAAAAACTATTTTTATCAAAACGAAACTTACACAGCTGATACTTTTCCTGGTAGATGTCTTGATATCATTCGTGGGATATTCATATATATTTTACTCATATTAAACGAAGGACATTAGCCTCCAATATAATAGAAAAAATGCGATCAAAAAAAAAATATATTATAGTTAAAGAAATATTAATAATAATATATTTTAAATAAAAAACCAAAATTTCCTGTTACTGCTACACTCCTATTTGGGTGAGCAGGATTCTTGTTGCGTTCCTTTTGAGTTCTAAGAAATGCTAGATGAGAGATGGATGGATCGTGTCTTGCGACGAAGGAGTAAATTTCTTTCTTGTCAGAATTACCTATAAACACATAAAAATCTATTAATATGGCATAGAAATGATAAATTACTACAAAAAAAATAAATGATATTATATAATATAATAATATATATAAAAAAAAAAAAAATATATATATATATATATATATAATATATATATATATATATATATATATATATATATATATATATATATATATATATATATATTGATACTTTGTTGCACTGCCTCCCAATTGATTGGGGAAAAGAGATTATTAAAAGAGTGGCTACTCTCAGCATTCACTCGATAGCGCACTACATAAACAAACTACCCTTTAAAGTGCTTAATAATTTTCTTTTTATTGAGTTATGTGACCCAACTTGTTCACAAGCTTTTAATTCTTCTCTCATAACAGTCAGAGAAAGAAAAAGGAAAAGAAATTTTATTGCAAATACTGATTACTATAAATACGATTTGCCCAAAAGAGATCTCGTCAAATAAATTGCCCAAAATGGATAAACACATTCGTGAAACCCCAAACATTCAACTTTTACACGTACAGGAATCTGCTTTAATTGCATACAGGTGTGCGAGCTTTATAAATATCTATATATTATCTTCTCCCGTATTGACATTGAAGGATATATATATATATATATATATATATATATATATATATATATATATATATATATATATATATATATATATATAATATATATATATATATATATAATATATATATATAATATATATATATATATAGTTAGTTATATATATATATACGATATATAGTAATTCAATAATAATATACGCTATTAATGTAAATGATTAAAATAGCTATGAAAGAAAAAATAATAAAAAATCCACTATACGCAAGAATTGAGATTTACAGTTATATAAAATTTCTTATAAGTGGTACTGAAACCAGAAATAACTGGATTCTTGTCCTCAATGAACTCGAGATTGAGAGCAAAAGACTAGCCTCTAAGCGGCCTATTTTTCAGATACAAAATAGAGAGAATAAATATTTTATTATAATATTACAAAATTGCTTCAAACAAAGATAAATTTATTGAAAAAGTATCTACATATATTTATGAATATATATAAATATGACTCTTATAGTATTTTTATTTTTAAAATGATAAATAAATTTACTCAGACAACGACGTATTAAAGACTAAGAGATTCTGATTTTCAGAACGAGCGAGGCTACTTTAAGCAAATTACTGACGTCATCAGCGATAATGATGCCTAAGCCAATAGGAATTAAGCAAATATTTCTATATAATATCTCAAGTGAAATGACTTTTAACATCAAATAAAATAATGCCTACTAATATAATATAGAGAAAAATATAATTTATAATATAAATTATTTACTAAAGACAATAACAAAAATATATTTCTACACTTACAGACCTTTTTGTATTACCAAATACCTTCTGCAAGTTTACATACGATTTTTCCCAAAAATACGCCTACAATATTTTCATCAGACAAAGAAAAAATGGACGCTCTGAGATGAAGGATGGAGACGAAATTCTTGGAGATGATGCCTTTTGTAGCCATCAATGGGAGTCGAACATATTGTAGAAATTCCAAACTGTCGCCATTCGATCTTGATCGAATAGAATAATTTCAGTAGAACTGCCACGTTTTATCCATAAATAAAATAATCTTGCAATATAGCCTACAGAATTTTCTGAAGCTACTTAGCCAAAATTTCCTGTAGCCACGATCAACAAAGTGTCCTCAAATCACGTTCGCCAAAATCAGTCCTCTCACCGTCGAACAAAATTCTTTAACTGTTTCTTTATACAAATTACAGATACTGCTTTTTATGATGCCGTGTGTAACCTAGATGAATAAGCGATTGAACTTAATGAAGAAGCAGTTTGAGGAATTACGTGACTTTACGTGCAAGCATTCTACATGGAAAATTATTCATTTAAAATGAGACGAGACAATGGGAATAATGAGAGATTCTTCTTGTTAATATTTTACTGGATTTTGATATAGTAAGAATATATAAATATTATTTCCTTTAATAAAATAAGTCTTCAAATATATAGTTTTCTTATCCACGAAATTATATACACAACAGATAATGTCTTATATCTTTAATAATAATCATAAATATTCAGTTTCAATCCATATTATTTCTTCTTAAAATTATATGAAGATTCTTAAAGTAATATTCACAATCAATGAAGATTCATAAAATATTTCAATGAGTAACATTAACGAGTGAGAGAGAGAGAGAGAGAGAATATCTTATAAATAAAATACCTGGATATCAGACTATTCTGGAGCTAACTTACGATCTGTGGTAAGAATATCAATAACTTTCTTAATATTTCGAATCAATAAATATTTTCAAAACACAGTTCATTTCACTTGAATAATTTCAAAGATCAGATAAATATTTACTTCGTGAAAACATAAGAGTTATAATAGTTAAAATGATTTACTTTTCTGTAAATGACAATTTGATAAATTGGATATAATGGAGATAATAGATCGCTTGCAAGATCTATAAAATACGAGGATAAATGTAATTAGAGAACTTCTTAATTATAATATAATGTGGCTTGATCACATTAAAAGATAAACGTCACTTTGTTTACAAAAAATTCACAACACAAAGAGTCACTAAACTCTGGAGCATCTGTGTCCAACCTTCCGACAGAGCTCGATTTCTAACAGATCTTACTCTCTCTACACTCAACCAGGAACTCTTGAGACAATCTATTTTCGTTCGCTTGGGACTCACATTCTGGTCTCCGTATTGTCTCTACTTTACACTTCAATATGCTTCTAAAAATATACTGTACTAAAATATTAAGACTTACAATACATGGTTTTTGTTTTTTACAACTTGAAGAATATATATATATATATATATATATATATATATATATATATATATATATATATATATATATATAATATATAGTATATATATATATTATATATATATATATATATAGTATATATATTATCTATATAATATATATATAGGTGGGAGGGCACGATATCAAAAAAAAATTATCGCCGATAACCGAATAATCGATAAATCCTAAATTCCGATATCGATAACCGATATCCGATAAC
>JABUQX010020945.1:15000-42767 GCA_015478945.1 Trachelipus rathkii
ACAGCAATTGAATTAAATTATTTATTAGATCTGAGTGCAGCTATAAATGTAAACTCAAAGGTAGCTTAAAAAAACTTCATTTGCTACCTCACAGCAATTTCGAAATTATTTAAGTGCAGCTATGAATGTAAGCATAAAATTAGCTTAAAAAGACATCTGCTAACTCACAGCAATTCGAAATTATTTAAATGTTCTGTGTGCAGCTATGAATGTAATTGGAAAGGTAGCTTAAAAAGACACCTGCTATCTCACAGCAATTTGAAAATGGTACGATACAAATAAATGATGTAAAAATAAGGAGAGGAATATTCCAAGGGGATTTATATGCTGTTGTACTAAGTCTTTGAACCCACTGAGTTCATTGATAATTAACTTGCATAATATGTTAAGATAAAGAAATGAAAAGAAAGGAAAAACAATCTGCATTTTATTTTACTGGATGACATCAAGGCTATAACTCCCCAAACAAACAAAACAATTGAACAGAATAGATAGTTAAGGGTTTTCCCAAAAGTGATATACAAATGGAGGTTCGATAGATAAATGCCGCGTTTTCGGGGTTGAAGCGAAAGGGGAATAGAATTGACCAGTGAAATAAGAATAGAAGACAGATCATTTAGACAACTAAGACACCTAGTAAGTTAATCATCGGGAATTAGAAGAAAATGAAAAAATAGAACATAAGAAAATGAAGGAAAAGCTGATGAAGGAAATATGAGAAGAAGAACTTGAAACTCATATTGAAATCTGATTAATGCAAATTTAGGAGTTTAGGCAGTACCAGTACTAATATGGTATTGGAATAATTGATTGGTTTTCCAAGAAGATTTAAACAAACTAGATATCAAGACGAGAAAAATGCTCCACGCCCATAAATTGACGATATAAGAACTGAATCCTGGCAAGAATGTATATACAGGGATAAAGATAGACTTCAGGATGATTGCATATATAGAGAGGAAGTGAGGATTAACAACCATATTGAAGAAAGAGATTATTGGGTGAAGGAGCGACAGGAAAGCGATGAGAACACTTTAGACAAAAGAGATTACCTACGGAAGTATGAAATACCCTAACGACGATCCAACAACAGAGGAATGGCAAAGAAGAAAGATGAAAACACCCTTAGAGCACAGAAAAAACATTATTTGGAAAGGAGCACTGCTATTTGCAAGGAATACAAAAATATTATAGAACAGGTGTATATAGATAAAGAAAAATCGATAGAAACAGTATGCAGGGGTAATTTAAGAAAAGAAGATGAGAGAACAATTGTAGGGGCACATGACTTAGCATTACGAACCAATTGGTTCAAGAGAGAGATAGAGAAAGAGAACATATCCAACAAATGCCGATGGTGAAAGTTCACCGAAACAGTTAGCCATATTATTATCAAGAGCTGTGACACACCTCCTCCAACGCAAGACATACACAAAGAAATAATACAATATGCAATATCCAGTTTTAGAATTGTGAAAAATACAAAATACCAATAGAAGCATCCAAATACTGGGAACACAACCCAAACGCAATAGAAGAAAATAACAACGCGCTAATACTATACGACTATAGCATTCCCCCAGATTACTTTTATGAAAACATTTCAAATTGTCTGTATATAGAAAGAAAGAAAGGCATACAATATAGAGATAGGGATACCATGGGACGGCAGAGTATCAGCATATTGAAAGGGAAAAGGAAATGAAGTACGAACGACTGAAATACTCATTACAAGGAATGTGGAATGACATTGATAGAGCAGAGGTTATCCCTGTGATAATTGGAAGCATGGGAGTAATTAAAAAAAAGCTTACAACAGTATATTGAAAGACTACCGGTGGAAGTAACAACGTTGGAGATGAGCTCCATTATAATACGACAGAAGACAGAATACTGAAATGGTTCTTGGTGTTAAGATTTGGCTATGCGCTTAGCCGAGGTTCGGGCCCGGCGCATTAATGGTAACCCTTTAGAAGGTGAAAAAAAAAAAAAAAAAAAAAAAAAAAAAAAAAAAAAAAATTTGAAATTATTTAAATGTTCTGAGTGCAGCTATGAATGTAATCAGAAAAGTAACTTAAACACTCACCTGCTAACTCAACAAGCAGTTTGAAATTATTTAAATGTTCTGGAGTGGCAGCTATGAATGCATCCAGAAAGTTAGTTCTTAAAAAATTCATCCTGCTGCACTCACAGCAATTTTTGAAATATTTAAATGTTCTGAGTGCAGCTATGAATGTAATCAGAAAGGTAACTTAAACACTCACCTGCTAACCCACAGCAGTTGTTTACCTTGACGTTGGTGGGGGGGCTCTCTGGGACACTGTTGGGCAGGGTATACTGCAGTGTCCTAGAGAGAAGAAACAACTAACAACAAGTTGACAAACCAGACCCTCCATTAGGTGGGCTGTCAGGTGGGTGAAATGCTTGCCACAGTTCACTGGATCCATCATCAATATCAATAAATTTCGTAACACTCGAATTTTCGAGAGAAAAATGATATAATGAGATATGGGATCATCCGGTTCATTGTTGCAATGGAGGTGTTGGTGGCATTTCCGTTTTCCAGAGGCGGAATGCTTCTCACCCTTCCCTAGGTTTTTGGATATGCCTCTTCCGCGCATCTGCCTCTTGCCCCGAAATCACTTCTCTTTCGTCTCTCGAGTGCTAGTCCCCCGTAGTCAATGGAATAGTTCGATTCCCACGTACGTGTCAAACTGATTCCGCTTACGGGGCTGTTGGGCTGGTTTTTTTTTGGGGGACGTGGATGGGCGTAGTGGTTAGAGCGTCCGGTTATTGTTTACGCTGCGACGCGGTGTCCAATGTTTGAATCCCGCTGATGGAGAGTGGAATCTCCTGTGGCTCATTGAGTACTCAGCAATTATGGGATGAGAAAGCCGGGTGCTTTGGGGACTGCGCTTGAAACGTTCTTAGCGGGACCAGTTCTGACGGGTCGGTGTCTCGGGCGAGGAATCTGAACAGCTCGGAGTGACCGGGTTACTCACGAACGGAATGAGAATTCGGGTGACGCGTGCATGGATGGCGAGTTGTCCCTGCCTTGGAGGGAATCCATGTGGACTCCGCGGAAGATATGGGGTGCCATTCTACGCACTTCAGGGCAATGTTTCAGGGGTTGCGGGGGTCAAAAAAAAATCCCTCATCCTTAGGTCTGAAGGTTTGGACGCCCGGATGAGGAGATAAATACCTCCCTTAGAGGAGTGGAAGAAAAAAAAAAAAAAAAAAAAAAAAAAAAATTTGAAATTATTTAAAATGTTCTGAGTGCAGCTATGAAAGTAATCAGAAAGGTAGCTTAAAAAACATCTGCTAACTCACAGCAATTCGAAATTATTTAAATGTTCTGAGTGCAGCTACGAATGTAATCATAAAGTTAGCTTAAATGGACATCTGCTAACTCACAGCAATTCGAAATTATTTAAATGTTCTGACTGCAGCTATGAATGTAATCAAAAAGGTAGCTTAAAAAGACATCTGCTAACTCACAGCAGTTTGAAATTATTTAAATGTTCTGAGTGCAGCTATAAATGCAATCAGAAAGGTAGCTTAAAAAAACATATTGTAATTCACAGCAATTCGAAATTATTTAAATGTTCTAAGTGCAGCTACGAATGTAATCATAAAGTAAGTTTAAGAAGACACACTCTTAAGAAGCATGGAGCTGACGCAAGAAATTAAAAAATAACGAAAATAAATTTTATAAGGAAATTCCATTGCCAACGGAAAATTAAAGGGACTAATTTTATAGGCAAGAATGATGATTTTGAAATAGATATGGAAGAATAGTCATAATGGAAATACATAAAAGTGCCTCTTTGCCGTACAAAAGAGAGACCTTCAAGTGAGGAACTGATCATTCGTTATAAGTGGTGAATAAGATTTGCCTCTGGAAGATTCAACAATAGTACTTAATTATCCTCCAGATACCAGCATAGACCAGTGATGATGACGAAATGTTAATCAAGACGAGCATACGGTAATGGTTATTAGAAAATAAAAAGTCCAAACAAATTATTGATTGGATAATATTGGATGATATAATATAATGGATGGATAATATAATGCGGTGTTGTGGTTGATATTGGGAATAGCCTAAGAATCATGTAGACTTCCAGGTCAACGTTCGAACTCGGTGTAGTAAAAGTCACTGAAAAAAAGGGATAAAATTTTAAGCATCTTATAACAGCATATTTATACTTTTATTAATGAATATTAGAAATTTAGTAACGGGCGTACTCGTGCCCTAAGGAACTACTGTGAGACGTATAATAAGCGTTCCTTATTCGTGGCTGATAGAATAACAAATGTATATGAAATAGAAGTAGAGACCAATTTTCTCTTGAAGAGAGGAATTTAGTGTAAATAAAAGTCTATTGAAACGTTCTCTTAAGAAAAGGTTATGAAACTTAAAAAAAGAAATGCAGTATGAAATTTCTTCTCATTTTTTTTCTCTCAACTCTCACCCCTCCTCTCCTTCCAAGTAATATATTATCCTGAAAAATGAATACAGGTGAATCCTAAATCATAGAAGTGAAAAAAATCTCTTCCCTTTTTTATACGAATGAAGTAAATCTTCGCATCAAACGGAAAGAAATCTGAAAGACGTGTAAATGTTACAATGATTTATGAGTCACATGGAGATGGTTTGCTGACAAAGAATGAATTTTGGATTGGATAAATGCGATTTAATTTGGTTCTGAATGGAAGGAGAAAGACGCTTTCAGAAGACATCTGTTGAATTAGAGATGGAAGGGAATTAGTATTGTGCAAAATGGTATAGTATATGTTATTAAATAAATAGGCTTAATAAAATTCTATATTAAGTAGTTTTTATTCTTTCAAATTAAATTGTGTTAAAGAAAAATAATTAAATTAAATATTAATGAAATTGAATTAAAAATAAATATGAACGAAGATACTGATGACTCAATTGGAACTTAATTTAATACTTTATTTTTACAAGCGATTCAAACTAATTATTTTTGGACCCAAATTAATTACATGTACAGAATGACTACTCAATTTTACAGTTACTCTCCTCAACCCTCTGCGGTTAGCATCTGTTCTTG
Source organism: Trachelipus rathkii (assembly GCA_015478945.1). Taxonomy (NCBI): domain Eukaryota; kingdom Metazoa; phylum Arthropoda; class Malacostraca; order Isopoda; family Trachelipodidae; genus Trachelipus; species Trachelipus rathkii. The sequence continues at coordinate 20,082 of JABUQX010020945.1, forward strand.
TTTTGGTCTTAATTGGTGTTGCAACTTCAGACGTAATAATAATAACCAATACTAGGGAGATTTTGTGCATCCATCCGGCCCCAGCACTATCATGTGACTTTGTCATATATGTTATCTTTCACTCTTCTTCCTATCCTCTCGTTCCTCGAATTAATTATCTATAACTTAAAATCTTCCACCACAGTTTCCATCCATTTCCCCCCACAGAGTTTGATGACACCCTTTATCATCCTTCATTATGGGAGGGGCATCCGGCGTCATCTGTGCTGATGGGGTGTGAGCCTCATCGCTCGTTCGTGATTCGGTTCACACGATCTCGTACAAGGTTTCTTTCTTTTTCCCTGATCCTTTGAAACACCTATAATAAGAGACTCCCCGCCTCTTATCGTGGTCCTCTGGGCACGAACCTTGGGGGGGGTCCGACACCCAGGGTCCTCTTAACCGCTAGGCAAATTCCTAGGGCTGCAGAATATGAGGGCGGCCCTAGGTGGCTAGAACGCGGCAGAAAATAATTAAATAAATATATATATATATATATATATATAATATATATATTTATATATATATATATAATATATATATATATATAATATATATATATATATATATATATGTTTTTTGATATTTTTGATATGTATACCTTATATACCTAATATATATATATATATATATATATATATATATATATATATATATATATATATATATATATATATATATATATATATATATATATATATATATATATATTTTGTAACGAACCAAGGAATAGTTAAAGACTTTTTCATATAGGATCGATATATCGTCTTTCTGAAGAGTTAGACTGAAAGTCTTGTGCAGTTATTAAAAGGAAGTTAAATTTTGAGAACTAAAAATTGTGACGAATTGGACTGTTAACAAGTTACTGAAGATCAGTGTTGAATTAACTCACTAAAAGGATTTCAGGTTTACTCAACCTATTTAAAAGTTCCAGTGTTTCCCCAGGTGTCTGGTAAGTATATTTCTTAACTAGTAAAGGTTTGACTATTTTATGTTACTTTAGAAAACAAAGTTCATTCTTTACCGATATTGTAAAAAACATCTTACTTAAAGTGTAAATAAATTCAAAACTAAGATTTACGCATAAGAAATTTTAAAGGCGTTGCAAATATTTAACAATCCGGTAATTCGGGATTTTTACCTTAAGGTTAAATTGTTTGGAGATTTTGAAATTGAGAATTTAGTAGTGAAATAAGAAGTGCTTTTTGTAAACTAAAATATATGTAGAATTTGTTGAAAGGATGGGGTTTAAATTTGTGATTATTTGAATTTGTGTATATTTAAGGAAACTTGTGTATAATGATTAAGTAGAGAGCTAACGTATGTAGTTTAACGGAAGGATTGATATAGTTACGGGAAGTGTTAATAAAAGAGTATTTTGAAAAGTGATGTGGATATTATATATATATATATATATATAATATATATATATAGTATATATATATATATATATATATATTATATATATATATATTATATATATATATTATATATAGTATATATATATATATATATTATATCATATATGAAATTACGTAATGTGAGCGTATATGTGCATGTGTGTGTGAGAACTCTGATGCACGGAATTTGCAATTTGCAAGTAAGGAAGCACACACACGAGAGGTTAAGTTACATTAAGCTACGAATGTTGAGAGTAAAACTGTGAATTGAAAGTAATGTTTTTGTTTTTTTAGTGCATTTATATTTATTATGATTATTTTTATTTGTTATGATGGTTATTATTATCATGTATTATAACTATGATAATTATAAATTTCATCTCTATTTTTATTAGTATAATTGGAGGGGTAAGGATGCCACGCGAAAGCAGATAGTATATTTGTTGTTGGTACGGAAGTAAATAGGAGTGTATGGGTTTATGTTAATAGTACCAATTTAGGTACTATTATTATTATTATTACTATTATCCCCCCCCCGTACCCCACTTTGCCGGGGTAAGGGGGGCTCAGATACCTTTTCCGAATGGTATCTGCGAAGTGGTTGCACGTTTTTGTTTTTTGTTTATTTTTCCCCCTTTTTGTGATTCCCCTCCTTTACTTTTATGTTCTTCGGTTTATTTTTATTGTTTGTATTTTTGTTTTTCTTATTATTATTTTTATTATTTTATTATTATTATTATTCTTATTTTTTATTATTATTATTATTATTATTATTATTATTATTATTATTATTATTATTATTATTTTATTATTATTATTATTATTATTTTGTGTTACTTTTATTCATATTATTATTATTATTATTATTATTAATGTAAATATACCAAGAAGGACCTCGTCGATTTTTTCACGAATTTCCCACCGCCCATGTTGGTCCTCGGTGACTTTAACCTCCGCCATCCTTTGTGGGGAGACTCTGTTACGTCCCCGATGCCGATTGGTTGTTAAGTATTTTGAAGGATTTTTCATTGGGATGTCTCAACACGGGCCTTCCAATCTTTGAACTTTTTGATACAGGCACTTCTTCATGTCTTGACGTCTCGTTGTGTTCCCTCTCGTCTTTAGATCGTTTTGGGTGGGAAATGTCGTCTTTCCTCTGTGGTAGTGACCACTACCCTATCGTGATACCATCCTTCGGTCCCAGTCCGCAGCTACCAACCTTTCTCTGGCTGGCTATATGACAGAGCAAACTGGTCTTCCTTTCATCAGGCCACTTACTTTCCCATCTTTCCTGCAACTAACTTGTTCCCGTCGCCGGCGGATGCCTTCACTTACTTCAGGAGGTTATCCTTCAGGCGGCAACGGAGCATATACCCAGTTCTTCTGGGACCCGGAAATCAACAACCCCCTGGCTGAACCAGGAATGTGCTCAGGCTAATCGTGAAAAACGAAAGTTGTATAAGCTGTATAAACAGACTCCCACACCTTCCAACTTGATTCTGTTTAAGGCTTCGGCGGCCCGCCCTCGGCGTATTAATCGCCGTACGCGGAAAGTTTTTTCGCACATACTCTTCCACCGTTAATTCTTCTACGCCTGTATCATCGGTCCATAGAAAGGTGCGAAAATTTTCACGAAAACACCATGCAGATCCGCCTATTATCCTCGTTTACAGCCCTCAAACCTCTGATGTCATCTCTGCTTCCGGGGTTGTGGCAGACGAGTTGGGTTATCACTTCGCGTCCTGCTCCAGCGGCTCCCGGTATCCTGAACCTTTTCGTTCTGGTCGCTTGCGGGTGGAGTTTCCTGATTTTTCTGTTCCACGCTGGAAGAGACCTTTCCATACATATAGGCCACCCCCCTTTTTTCACCAGGGCAGAGTTCCTAGACGCCCTCAAGCTTTGCGGGGATGGAGCGCCAGGCCCTGACGGCATCTCCTTCCAGATGCTTCGGCATGCTCATCCATCTGCCACTGCCTTCCTTTTCGGCTTCTACAATAGAATATGGGTGGAGGGGGTCTTCCCTCCCGTCTGGTCTACTGCATATATTGTTCCCATTCCCAAACCTTGGAAGGATCCGCCTTATTCCGATAACCATCGCCCTATTTCCTTGACCTGCAATACATGTAAGCTCATGGAGAGATTGGTGGCTTCCCGTCTTGGTTCCTAACGTTGGAAGCACCTTCATGGGCATTTTCCGACTAAACTAATTTGGGTTTTCGTCTCCATCGCTTTCGACCCCAGGCCACTAAAGTAGAGGAAAGGGACAAGCAAGTATTAAAGAAACAATTATGAAATTGCTTGATACAAGAAGGAATAGCAAGAAGATTTAAAATAAGGATGGTAGGTGAGAAGGACATACTAAACTGGGCTTAAGACGAGGACAAATTGGATGGCCATGAGGATGAATCAAAGGACGAGGCTATACCGATATGGGCAACATTGCAAAATGAAGAAGATGGAAGAAGAACTTACGCAGACAGGGTTCGATATGGTAAACCAGTGTACCAGCGAGATCCTGGTACAAGAGGAGATAATAGGAGAACATATGAAAATGAGAGGATAAAATGCTATTGCTGCAATAAAATAGGTCACATGAAAAGGGATTGTTGGAGGTTTAGAGGATGGTGCTTGAGATGTGGGAGTAGCGAGCATCAAACAAAGGAATGTGAACCAAGAAACAACTGCAGACAGCGGGAGCAGGACACAAACAGACAGGTGCAAGATGAAGGAAGAACCTTTGAAAGAAGATGTTTTCTGTGCGAAGAAACAGGACATTGGAGGGACACTTGTCCTTTGAGAGAAGAAATGACAGAATGGATACAAAAAAAAGGAAGACTCAAAAAATTTCGGGAAACGAGGGAGCTCCGTCAGCACCGGGAACAAGTCGGAGTGACCCTCTGAAATAACTTTTTCTTCAGAAGCTAACCCGGTTAATCAAAGATGTATGGTATTGGATCCGGAGGCCGAAGAATTTGTAAGCAAACAAATTGAAAATACCACAAGCGCACTACCACAAAGGATGCCTAAGATGAGGAATAAAGGTTTAGAAACAATCAACACAACGACGGGAGTGTACTATGCAGAAGGCGGGAGCCAAGATCAAGGTAAGCAAGGTCTCAATATAACTTCGTTGTTGCGATTTGTGATAAAATTGAATAATATAGATATGAATGCAATAATAGATAGTGGCTCACAATTTTGTTTGATAGGAGAAGAACAATTTAGAAGGATTTCTAACCCCAAAGTAACAAAGAGGATGATGAGATTAAGAGGAGTAGGAGACCCAAACTTATATGCAGAGTCTCATCAAACAGCTACATTGCAAATCACCATTAATGGTATTGATTATGGCTCATCAGATTTTGTTGTGGTAGGAAGATTGAAAGAAGGAACAATACTGGGTATGCCATTTTTAGTCCAAAACAAGATTGAAGTAGATATAAGAAACGGATCTTTTATAAGACCCGGAGAATATAATATAAGAGAACAGGAATATTTAATGGGAAGATCTGAGAACTGTGTGAGGGTTGTCACGTCAGTACCCGTATGCACCACAGAGGAAGCAATAATTGCGGACAACGATTGGGTTCCAGTTAAGATTAAATGGGGCTCTAAAGGGATTAAACCCAGAAATGGTAATTAAGCACTACGATACCCAACCTGAAGAGTTACTGGTTGAGGGAGAAAAATACAACCGAAGAGGATATAATAAAAGATTCAAATTACTACCAGGGATTGGTATAATGGAACAAGGATGAAGGAAATATACTAATAAAGAAGTTTATACCAGGCCAGTTGAAACTGGAAAGGGGCGAAAAAATAGGAATTGCTCATTTGGTGGTAGATGAGGAAAACCTGAGAAGATACCAAAGTAACGATTGTATAGTAAATACAACAGTACGGGAGACAGGGAAACAAGGAACCATTGAAGAAGAATGGACAAAGGAAAAACTTCAGAAGAAAATCAACTTCATGGAGGGACCTTTTGCAGTGACCAAGGTAATCGCAGGCGGAATGACTTATGATATCGAAGGAAATAGGAAGACGATGAGGGTTCATTATGCACATCTGAAGGTATGGGCAGATCCACCTGAAAATTTGCAGAATTATTTCAAGAACGAAGAAGGTACATACAAGCAAGAAGAAGAACAGATGTGGGAGACAAAATCTGAAAAGGAAGAAGAGGAACCAACACCAACTTATGTAGTTTATGGAGGACAACCCAGGAGGAGGACAAGGAAAAAGAAACGTGGGACAAATAAAAAGGATATATGGGATCTGTTGGAAACAGCCATAGAAACACCTGGGTACAAGAAAGATGTGGCCACACAAACTGAGGTCGTGATGGAAGACAAGATGATGCAAACAGAAACAAATTTCACATCATCGCCTGTCGATTCAAACGAGTTACTGGATTGGTTGGACTCGGCACAGTCAGATGTCAATTCGGATGATGGGTTCAACTTGCAGAGGTTCGAGAGGTCATTGAGGTTTCCAGATGACAGCTATACACTTGGAATGGAGGTTACGGATGACAGCAATGAAGAAGATGAAGTGGTCTCAAGGAAGAGAACACCAAAGCCAACTGATCGTAGTTTTGGAGAAATTAAAAAAAAAAAATCATTTTCCATACAAATTTCTTACGTTGAATCCATATATGTTATTAGTCTTCTTGTATATTCTTAGTTTTAGAGATATCAAGCGGGTACTTTCCTTTGTTTCACATATAGTAATTATCATATATATATATATATATATATTATTTATATATATATATATATATATAGCCTATATATATATATATATATATATATATATATATATATATATATATATATATATATATATATATATATATATATATATATATATATATATATATATATAATATATATATATATATATATATGCGTGCCTATACGAATACGATAAAAGAAACATGGCTTCAGGTAAATTTTGAATTATTTGTTACTTTTAGGTTAGGTTAGGCTAGGTTAGGTAACCTAACCTAAAGTAACAAATAATTCAAAATTTACCTGAAACCATGTTCCTTCCTTCTATCGTATTCACCATTGGAGAACCTGTTTTTCTATTTTAGGTTAACAGTATTGGTTCTAGCTCTGAAAAGTATCGTTGAATAAAAGGAGTTATCATAATCTGTATTTTCTTTAATTTTCCTTTTCCAATTTTTGTGGACTTGTAAACTCTCTTTGCTTTCTATTTCCTCTTTTTAATTCTGAAGATCACAAACCTTTACTCTTTCTGCAATTTCCTTTTTATTTAGTCATTCTAGTGTTACCACATCAATCATTACTTTGTCCATGTAGTCAAGTTATGTTTTCCACCACTTTTTTCCTTCTTTCATTTTAGCATGTATGTGTCTTAAAATATTTTTTCTGCCATCTGGTATTGATTTCATATATTTCAGTCTGCTGATTATTATTCTTGGCTGCATTGTTGATGCCACGGTTTCTCCATTAAGAGTTGCTGATGGCTTGAATTTAGTTTCTCCTAAGATTCTCCGATAAACTGCATTTTCTATGATTTATAATTTATCAGTTTCATTTTTGTAAAGCATGTTATACTGAATCCTTATAAGATTGCCGATAGTGACAAATTTTTTTTAGTATGTTTTCCCTATAAGCACTTTTCACAACTTTTTCAATAACTGAACTTGTTTGAGTGGACAAGGTGTGGGCTTTATTAATCAGGTGTATAAGACTTAAACATATTTCTATCATTGTCAATATATTGGCCTAGGAATTTTAACTTCTCCAGCACTTTGATTCCTTCTACCTTATTTGGTTGTTGTTCCATATTGAAGATTAGTTACTTTTCTCTTTGTCTCTAAACCACATTCTCTAATTATTGCAGTAGTATTCTTAAACTCGCAGCAGCATCATTCAATGTTCCTGCCAAGATTAGGCCATCATCAGCAAAGGAAAAAACTGCTTATATGTAACGAGTCATTGTTAAAGAACCTTTTCTTTGTAAGTTAAGAGTTTGAATAGTTTAGTTAACCCTGTACATCCATAATTTATTCCACTAGTAACTGTTAACTCTACTTTATCTACTTATTTCCCTAGTTGGATTTGAGTTTGGTCCCCTATGTATACAACTGATACGGCATTTATTAATTCATGATGAACCTTAAATTTTTTTATTACCCTTATTAGCGTGTCCCTACATACTAAGTCAAAAGTTTTCTTGAAGTCAATTGAAACAATGATTATTGTCAAAAGTCTTCTATTGCTTCTTCCACGCAATACTACAATATAAACTCCTCAAATTCTCGTTTCTTCTGTGAATCCTGACTTGAGTTTCCTTTATTTCATGGCATATATATATATTTTTTTTTACATTTTGATGAATTTTTTGTGCTCCTCATCGACTTGGACATTTGCAGGAGCAAAACTATGTTAAATAATTCATTTGTATGTAGAGGAAAAAAATTTCACTTAATTATATTACACACATCACTTTTGATATCACCAAATCTATAATTATAAATTATCAAAGCCATTTTTCTTTACGCCATAATAAAAAAAACTACCTTTTAAAATTCTTTTCCATCTCCCATAAAACTACTGTTATAAGATTATGAGACAGGTATTCAAAAAAGGAATGCATAGAGAAATTTACGCTTGTGAAAGATAAACACCAAACCAATTATGTAAATTCATATAGTTTAGAATATTTTACTCTCCCTCAAAAAATAAAGTATATAACTCCCAGGAAACATAGATGAGAGTAAAATATTTATATCAAGTGATAACTTCAATTCTTGACACTTCAGTCTCAAGTGTATTCGTTGTCGTTAAAATAAAGGGCAAGTCATAAATATATGCAGAACACTTACTTTAACATTATGTATTGAACACAAAAAAAGTTGATTTTTCAAAATAATGTAAGTTTTCAAATAAAGGTGCTCCAAGGCGTACACGTGATAAGACTACTTGTTCCCTTCTCCTTATAAATTTTGATGTTACCCCATTTCATATTTAATTATAGACAAAAATTTAACAGTAGTAGTCAGTTAGGGCGATATCTCTTAACTCTTTTACAGTTTAATGTTTTTTTTCCTCTATAATCTCCGTTAACGAAATTTTCTAAGATCCAGGTTTGTTCTCTCGTTAACTTTTTTTTAGTAAAATTTGTAAATACTTGGAGAGACTACACTTTTTATTAATACTTTGTAAAATTCGTTTTAATCCATCTAGGCACGGAGCCTTCTTTTCCTAAATTTTTGCAGTCAATATCTAAGGGTCATATTCTTTCTTTGTCTCGCACTTTGTATAGTTGCCTACTTCGTTAAGTCTGATAAAACGAAATTTTGGTCAGTTGGAATATAATTAAAACCCCATAGGATTATTTAGTACTTTGCCGGTCATAATTTTTGTTTCATTTTATGCTTCATTACTATGTACTTATAGCCGATGTTAATTTTTTAAAAATCGATGTTGTTGCGGTGGTTCTGTCCGACTATTACCGAAACCAAAAATAACAACAATGTAAATGCTGTAAAGAAAACCTAATGAATCTGGGAAAAGCACCTCTATACAATAAACTTCAAAACTCAAAAAAAATTATTTATGAAAAGACGTACCTATTATCGTATATGGAGCGCTAAATTTTTTACATTGACATACCGAAATGTTAAATCAATAGAATTCAAATAATAGGGGGCGAGTCCCCTGTAGATAAATGAGTGTTTGTCATGCATTCAAAATATATAGATTTTGACATAGATATATCAGTTTATCGATTTATTACTGTATCAGTATACAAAATAGCAGTCTCCATGTTTGATGATAGCCAAATCTTTCTTTTCATAGTAAAAGTTTTGAGATTGGTATTTTTATTGTACAAAAGTCCTTTTTAGATGTTAAGTTCCAATTGAATAATTAGTATCTTCGTTTATATTTTTTAATTCAATTTATTTATTTTTAATTTAAATATTTTTCTTTAACACAATTTAAGAGGAAATAAAAACCATTTAATATAGAATTTTATTAAGCCTAACTTGTTAACACATCATTTAGTTTACCATTTTGCACAATACTAATTCACTTCCATCTTTAATTAAACATTATACATCATTATTAATATTGTTAGGGGTATACTTATAATAAAATTAAGGAACTGTATTCTACACAATAATTATTATTTAGTACGTCACATAATTGTGAAGACGGTCTAACCGTTAACGATTAACGATAACTTCCGCAGTACATCTATTGGAGGCCGATATCACGCTTTTATACTGATTAACGTCTGTTTAATATTTTTTCGCTTACGAGGACTAAAAAATAATCGACGTTATATCTTTCTCATTAACGCGCTGCCGAACTCATTTGTATATTACATATATAAATATATATATATAAACATATATACTATATATACTATTAGATATATATAGGTATATAGTAATAAAATATTGGAAAACCTTATAATAATATAAAATATTATATATATATATATACTGATAGTAGTATAGATGGCTTTTATATTGTATTTTCATTTATAACAGGCAAAATATTGTGCCTCTCTTTTATTCAATACAGATATACTAGAAACTACAATAAGCTACAGGAGACAAAAGGAATAACAATTGCTGGTATGCTGGTCCAATTTTAGTACGAAAAAAAATTGTAACAAAAAAAAAAATAAAAAAAAAAAAAAACAAAAATCATAATCTTCAAAAACTAGCAATATGCTACAAGCGAGAAAAGGTATTTAACGTACTTTTTGGATGCCTTTGTAAAGTAATTTTAATTAGGAAATGTAAATAAATAATAACTAGTTAAATAATGAATAAAAATAATATACTGGCCTATGTTTTTTTTTTAGGATTGCAAGGGACATAATTATATTATAACTTATATATATATATCGTATACCTACACTTATATATATATCCATAAATGAATATATAATTATACTCAATATATATAAACATTATACTATATATATATAAATATATATTACTTATAGTCAGGTATATATTATAATTATACCTATATATATTATATCTGATATTATTTTGTAAAGGTATTCTACACGCGAATGTAGGGGCGCAGATGCCGACGGCGGACAACCACAAGGGGGGGACGTTTTTCCATACCCCGTGAGAGCAGAGGGAACCCTCTCACGCACCAAACTACCAAAGAAGCGGGGGTTCCGAACCTCCGGCCGGGGGGGGAATTGTCCTACCGTAGTTCCCCAGAAGGCCGAGAGACCGCCGACTCCTGCCATCGTTGCGGTATACCCTTGGGGTATTCAATTATAAAACAAAAAAAGCAAAAGTTTAATAGAAAGTCTTTTGAAATTTAAAGCGAGTAAACCAATAAAGATGGATTCTCGGAATATACGGCCTCTCTAATCATATTACTATATTATGTACATAATTTTTTTTTTATTATGTATTTTTATTACCTATGTGTTCAAGAGTCGACCTAATCTTGCACTGCTTCCAAGGAGAGAGTCGTATTCTTTTGAGCTGGTGAGCTATTTGTAGTTTTTGAGATAATTTTCTTTTATTTTATAATGTTTATTATATACATTTTTCCGCACTAAAATTGGAACCAGCAATCCAGGCATGTATTTTCATTTTCCCTGTAAGACTATAGTAGTATTTTAGATGATATGAGAATGGAATTGCAAAGATAATTTTTGCTGATAATGAATACATCTATTTACCATATATATTATCTATTTAAATTATGGTCAAAAAAATAAATATATATATAACATATATTTTTATAATTATTATATATTTAAAACAATTACAATATATCTATACCAAAAAATAAATTCAGCATTATATTTTTTATATTATATTATATAATATTGTGTAATTAATGGTAGCGAAGGAGTTACTAACTTTATGCGTTTTGGCTTTCGGTGGGTCGCGAAGACTTTAAAAGGTTGAGAAGCACTCTGATTCTACAATGATTCAGGTTCCATATCTGAGTAACCTATTACGGTTAAATCATAGTACTAAAAAAAAAGTCATCTATTATTTACTAAATCTCAATTTCGAATATATGCTTAAACTTGATTCATTGTTTTCAACATTAATAAATGCTACATATGAATTAATCAACTAATGAATATAATGCACAATGACTAAAACTAACACACCTTACTCACGAACACGAAATAATATCTAATAACTATTAACAAAGTCCACACTTAACAACACTAAATAGTACTAGCACAGCAATTACAAAATCGAACTCTATACACACTTTTTTTAAGCATATCTCTAACCATATCAGTTTGTTTAATTTACATATAACTCACTTATTGATTTACGTCACAATTTCGAGTTATCTTAATCTTTGATAATAAACATAGCACAAATGAGTTCTTTATAACTAAACAGCGAAATATAATGCCAACCATAACAATGTCTCTTCACATAAAATGATTAAAATATGACTAATCATAGCGTCATATAAACTAAGAAATATAATGTTATAATTCAAACACCGATGCAACCTTAACACTAACTATTACGCGATGAATAATAGCAGTTTAGAACATATAACATAAAGGTTCACACACTTAAACACCAATTTAAAGTAACTTGCAATCAGCCGATAACAAAACGTATATCCGTATTCATACAGACTTTTTCCAAGCATTCTCTAACTATTAAAGTTAAATTATTTAAAATGACAAATATGACATATTTACCAGAGAAAACATTTATCATAACCATGTTCTAATTATCATAGTCAGATCTTGACGAATACACTGTAAACATACTACAAAGTTTTATATCCTAAAATAACATTATAAAATATAGTTCTTGGTCAATAAAATACATGGTAAAGGTGTACTACTTATAACCGAATTAAAGCAGTAATCAGTAACAATAAATCAAACCACTCCGCCACTTCGGCCCCGCCCATTCTACCAAACAACTACCATTACTAATCACTGTTCATGACCTTATTTGAGATACTATATGATTACTTGATATCATGTCATATTTACGAGTAATCATTTTCTGAATAAAACATAACACAAAAATAAGTTTTTTAATAATACATTAAACCATCGAATATAATGCTTAACATAACAAAAGTTTATTACATTTAATAAATCTAATCGTAACATAAAGATCCATGAACTATAAGAATATATATTGTAACTAAATCGAACAGAAACTAACATATACATTAAGTAACGTATCTAATTAACAACTAACATATTAAAACAAAGTTCCGCACTAACAACGGTAAAGTAACCTTAAACAACTTCGATACAACACGTAAACGCTATTCCCCACTCTTTTCAAGCATTAATTTCATAAACATTATCTTGTTAAATTACATTAACATCAGTAATATCTAGCAAAAAAATTAGAGTATATATCAAGTAACGCTATGTCTAATCAATATCATACTGACAGCACAAATATTAAATAGCTGAACGTTCTACGTAATTTTTAATACATCAACTTCGTATATTTTAACAAAAATTCATCATAACCTCGTATAAATATCATAATCCCCAAACCTAATAAATTGGTACAAACATAACAAAGTTTTATCTAGACATAACATAAAAATAAACAAAATTTTATCCTGACAAAACATCTTGAATAAGTTTCTTTGAAATAAAATATAAATCAACAGTAAAAATAGTCTAAATAGATTTACTGATTTTAAAGGCGTAAATCAAGTATAAATCTAATAACATTATACCAACTCTAGCATGATATATAAATCCCCTACCCATTATACCAATTTCGACCTATGATCTATTTGACTATTGATATCTAAAGTCAATATGTTCGAGTATTCATATTTGGATAAATAACAATATACATAAAAAATAAGTTTTTTAATATATTACTGACCTGATAACGAATATTAACGTCCTTAACGTCAACAAAGTTTTAGTCGAGTCATATAAGCTAACTATATCTATAATACACCTGACATCTAAAGAATATAATTAGTACAAATGACAAACCTAACATATACCTCGCGTATAATAATCCGCTAACATTCACTGAAAATTCCCTACTTATCAAGGTAAATATAGTAGCTAACAGGTCATACAATATGCCCATGTTCCCACTTTTCCCAGCATTTCAGCAACAGGTAAAGACGTAATTCTAGCAAAATTCGCCTTAAAAGTGGCCATCTATCAACGATACCTGCATCTTTGAACTATGAATAGACTACGATGTCTTCATCAAAGTGGTCATTCGTAACGCGAGTAATACCAGAAACAGCCCATCTGAACTATGACATAAAGCGTAGATCCATCAAGACAAAATTCTCGGCAACCTAACATTACTCCAACAAAATCACTGGAGTTGAGAACTTCATCAGCTCACGTTTCTTAACATATCATCGCAGTTAACGAACAGTAAAAGTATCTTAACAAAAGCTCATCATTCATTTTTTCCTCTAACAATCAGTGATTAATTTCAACAGAGTCATAGTGTAATATTTAACATAACGCACCTAACTTTCGAATAAACAGTTTTCATTAACCAAAGAGTATCATAACAGCATACACATCACCTCCCGAGAGAAAAGCCAATGGGATGCGACCCTGAAAGGAGTAGTGAATCCTGAGAGGGAGGATCACCCTGAAGGGGTGTAAGCGGGTTTTAGGTCCAGCCTTCTGAATGGCGTGAGACTATACCACCGCGTTCGGAGGGGGTAAAACCCGCTTACACACGGCGCGCTGTCGGGGTGATTTCCACCTCATATACAGGAGATTCATACCCACATTTTTTGATATTATTATTTATTTTTTTTTATTTGCTATTTTAATTTTTATTTTTTTTTTTTTTGTTTTGAATGCTTTATTTTTTTTTTTTTCATTTTTATCTTAAATATAGGCGCACCCATTTGGGTTTTCTCTCGGGAGGTGGATGTGTTTGCTTAAATATACTCTTCTCGGTAATGAAGAGCTGTTATTCGGTAAGGTTAGGTACGACATTATGTTAAATAAATTCTATGACAGTGAGTGTGGAAAATTAGCACTGATTTGTTAAGAGAAATGATGAGTTTGTAAGAAATATTACTGTGTTAACTGGCGATGATATGTTAGAAACGCTGAGTCCTAGATTATAGTTTTTGTTGCGTAAAATGTTGAGGTTGCACCTAGAATTTTGCTTAAATGTCTACCGTTATTCATAGTCTCAAATTGAGTGGGTTAGAGCTCGCGAGCCGATGAACACTTTGATGGATAGATATGTGTCAATTCCACATAGTTCAAGAATAGCCGGTTCTGATGATAGATTTGGCCACTTATTTATTTAGAGGGTATATTTGGGCGTAGATAATAGTATTGACTCTTTACACTGTGAGCTGAAATGCTGGAAAGAGTGGAGGAACATGTAACGAGTTTGTATGACTGTTAGCTCTTTACCTTGATAAGGTAGGAATTTTCAGGGATGTTAGCGCGCACTCTCACTCCTCATACGCGAGCTATGTTTTATGGTTCCTGCATTTGTACAATTATATTTCTTAGTTCAGGTTATGGTATGTTAGCTTTATTGACGCTAGAGAACTTGTGTTGCGGTAAGCAGTATATAAATTCGTAAGGTAGCTGATTAAAAGACACCTTATTTTTATGTTATGTTTATCCAAAATGATAGCCGAAATGTGACTCTTATTGATAAATAGCTTCAATAGATCATAGGCGAATGGATGGGTAGGAGATGAGGAGAGTAGAGTGGATGGTTTGATTACTGGATTTAAGTCTTCGCGACTAAAAATCAGTAACTAAATATGGCGAATAGCATAAGGAGAGACCGTTTACTGTTAGTCATATTTATTCAAAGACCACTTATTTTAATGCTATGCAGGATAAATTTTGTTATTTTTATGTTATGGCTAGTTAAAACTTTGTTGTCTTTGCATTATTGTTGGGGAAATTATGAAATTTAGACGAGGTTATGATGCATTTTTTGTTAAAGATTACGAAGTTGATGTTTAAAAATTCGGAACGTTAGCATTATATTTCGTTGTCAGTATGATGATTAGACAGGGTTATACTAAATTTTTTGTTAAATATTACGATGTTGAGATGCTTATAAATTAGCAGATATTTAGGAAAAATGCTTGAAAAAAGTCGGAAATAGGTTATAATTTTGTACGAAGTCTATAGTACTATTTTAGCCGTTGTTATAGTGGCGGAACTTTGTTAATGTTAGTAAGTCTTATTTAGTAACGTAATGGTTATGCATTAAGTTTTATGATCGTTGTACATTTACTATTTAGATTTCTTAGTAACAGGTTATGTTATATGTATAGATATTATTTAATGCAAACCTAGGTTAGATTACGTTTGCGGGGTATGATATATTCTTCGTGGTTAGTAATATACCCAAGCCCATTATTTTTATTGTCCGCTTACTGTTCACATCGTAATCATAGAATTTTATAATGAATGAGAACTGGGGAACTATTGACATACTAAGTCAATCTTTAGCCATACAAATCATAAAAGATTTACATATAGGGTGGAGTATTGTGAAATGGGTCCATGGAGAGTCAGGGAATGGGTAATAGGGTCAGGATGATACGGTGGTAGATTTGATATTCTGTGTATGTATAGTTTAGTGAGATAAGTTATAACATAGTAGTTGGTAGCGAAGAGGCGATCACGTACTGATGACAACAAACATTATCTTGTATAAAACCCTTAAAGATACGTATTTATTCAAATGAATACTTGAGTTTTCTGGTTATGTTTAGGATTTAACATTGATATGTTGTCGTTTATTATGTCCTCTTTGTACAAAGTGAACGTCCCGAAAAGAATAAATTCAGAAAAAAAATTAGAGGGAAACGAACAAATATCAACAGAGATGTTTTGAAATCAAAGCTTTGGGTCAGGCTCATATGAAAGATTTCGTTTCCACAAAAGATTCACCAAATTGCAGAAAATAAGAGGACCAAGAGTCGGGAAAAGAAGAGAAGGCAAAGAAGATCACTAGTAGAGCCTTCTTTGCGGAGCCCATACTGGCATTAGAAAGATTTAAGATGGTTTCCAAATATTATTCTTAAGGACAGATAGATTCGGAGAATTTGGAAAGAATAGAGGTTAAAGCAATAAATCAATAAAGCGACTGTTAAAGAGTTTTAAGAGGGGTCCCCCTTTTATTGGAACAGGTTGAATGAACCGCTACCATGGCTCAATCGGTAGAGCGACAGAACCGTATTGGCAAGGGCCCGGGTTCGATCCCCCATGCGGATCATAGGTAGCAATTACCTAGAGAAGTTCCCCTCCTAGAATAGGGCTATGCCCGTGAGGTGCGACCCTTTAATTAAAAACATACTTCTAGCAAGATTGAATGGTTGAAGTTGACAAGCAGAGACGAAAACGATTACCAAGGCAGGACGGAAGTCTAAAAGAACATGTTTTAAGAACCACAGTTGTTACACTCAGAAAAACACACACCTTCTTAGTATTAAGTTCAGAAATAACACCTTTAGAAGAAAGTTTAGTATTATGAATAACTGAAATGGGAAACGTGGAGAAAGTGGAATTGCCTAAAGTGGATTACGATCAGACACAACACTTTTAGAAGAAAGTTTAATATTATGAATAAATGAAACGGAAAAAGTGAAGAAAGTGGAATTGCTCCGGAATTGTCTAAAGTGGAATTAGAGTCAAATATATGAGGTAAGTTTTCATCTTTGGCGGAAGATAAGTGAGAAGCTGTTTCGTCGGAAAACACAAGAAAATGAAGGAGAAAGAAGCAAAGTTGGAATCCACCTTTTTTTTTTTTTTTTTTTTTTTTTTCCAGGTACCGGAAAGAACTTGAAGAAGTGGAATTAGAAAGAATGTCACATTTTCTACAGACAAAAAAAGTGTACTTTTGTCCACAACCAACATACACACCCACACACACACCGGAGAATATTTTTACACACTCTCAAACAGAGGGATAACCCCATAAGAGTCATGAGAACCGGCGTTGAAGATCACGACAATATTTCCTGAAGGCGTCATCTCAATGTGACAAATAATATAAGAACAAGAAGCTAGAGTTAAATCAAAGTTTATGATTTTAGTTGTAGATACAGAAAATAGAATGTATCCCTTCATGTCAGAGAGAACCATTACTAATGCAAGTTCTGTACACTCCGAGGAACCAATTTATGTCAGAGAGAACCATCACTGATACGAGTTCTGCGCGAGAAACTCTTTCTGCAAAAGTAACAACAATCATTCTAATGAAAAACTGTAAAGTATGAATACAAGTCTAACCAGTCATCTAAACCGAATTGCCAAAAACTTTTCCTCGCTGCAGATGGTGGGCTTTCCTCATGAAGACGAGAAGAAGAGGTACAAGATACAGAGGTAAGAAAGTATTAGGTGGAACATAGAGGCAGAAATAGTTTTTTCTGGATGAATAGATAGATTGTAAGTAAAGAAAAAGTCTAGAATGTTGGTAATTCTACAAGATGACTTGGGATATAGGTAGGATGCTGCCCATGTAAGCAAGTTTGCTCATGATTAAGAAATGGGAGGCAAGACTCCTGCTTCATGTTGAGAACTAGAACAAAGCTTTTGACTGTTGAACTTTTGAACGATGAAATCACTTAAAATAATGATTTCATAAAAAAAAAGGATAAAAGGGAATGAATGTATTTTATTTTGGGGGTTAGTGGTGTTAGAAGATATTTAAACAGAATTTTTTTTTTCGCAAGGTGGCAAGAGAATCGAAGCTGTAATGTGGAAAATTCAGAAGATTCCAGATTAGAGAGAGAGAGAGAGAGAGAGAGAGAAGAGAGAGAGAGAGAGGGAGAGAGAGAGAGAGAGAGAGAGAGAGAGAGAGAGAGAGAGATCCACTTTGGGTTGAAATTTAAGGATAAAGATAGCAAGAGAGTTCATAGGAGAATTTATTGTTTGAACGCTCAAGAAATTGAGTTTCTTTGAAGACCAATAGGTAGAGTTTAGAAGAAGAAGAAAGGTGGTGAGTAGTAGGAGGTACATATTGGACACCGCCCTTGACCGACCTTGACAGACCTTGACCTTGACCCACCTGACTTTTTCGAGCCCAAATTTTTACCTGCCGTTGACCTTTTTTTCCCGCGACCTTTTTTTGACCGTGACCTTTTTGGGCAACCCAAATTTTTTGAGAATCCAAATTTTTCGGCCAAACTAATTTTTTGGCAACCCTAATTTTTTTCGGCAACCCTAATTTTTGCAACCCTTCGAAGAAGGGTTGCGCCAAACGGTTGCGTAAGCAACCGTTGTACGTCCCCCACCTTTCGGGCAACCCTTTGGTTTTCCGTGGTACAATTCCCACCCTAATTTTTGGTAGCCCTTTAGGGCTTAGCCTTTTTTGATGTCTTAACCTTTTTTTTGTCCTTGACCTTTGGCTCCAAAGCTTGACAGATACCATGGGTCAATTTTTGACCCAAGGTAATTTTTTGTCCTTCCTTTAGGACTTAGCCCTTTTTTTGATGTCTTCACCTTGTTTGACCATGATATTCGGCCTTGACCTTGCAAGATACCATGGGTCAATTTTGGGCCCACGGTAATTTTTTTGTCCTTCCTTTAGGGACTTAGCCCTTTTTTGATGTCTTAACCTTGTTTGAACCCTAATTTTTCGACCAACCCTTTGGTTTCCATGGGTCAATTTTGGGCCCCTAATTTTTGGTAGCCCTTTCGGGGCTTAGCCCTTTTTGATGTTTTGGCCTTGTTGTCCTTGACCTTTGCTCCAAAGCTTGACAGATACAATGGGTCAATTTGACCCACGGTAATTTTTTTGTCCTTCCTTTAGGACTTGCCTTTTTTTTGATGTCTTAACCTTGTTTGACCATGAAATTTCGGCCTTGACCTTGCCAGATACATGGGTCAATTTTGGCCCACGCTAATTTTTTGACCACTCGTGTCCCACCCGTCACATATTTTTCGTTCTAATTGAACGTCTGTATGGATCTATCCTAACTTGACACCTACAATCACCGATTTTACTTACACAACAGATTACTTACACACCACACTCACCAGCAACACACCAACACACCTTTACACTTATACATACATTTCACTAATGACACTAAATACCAACACATCACTATGACACTACATTTACCGCAAGACAACTTAAATATTACCCTTATACACACGTACAAACACACTACAACCCTTTGGTCTTCCATGGTTCAATTTGGCCCACCCTAATTTTTTTGCCATCCCTAATTTTCGGCAGACCTAATTTTTCGACCGACCCTTTGGTCTTCCAGGGTGCAATTTTGAAAACCCAAATTTTTCGGTCAACCTTGTTATTCTACGGTACAATTTGAGCCTCAGCTTTGATGCCTCAAGTTTGATGCCTCAACTTTGATGCCTCAACTTTGATGTCCCAGCTTTTGATGCCTCATCTTTGTTGATGCTCAACTTTGATGGCTCAACTTATATGGTCTCAACTTTGATGGTTCATCTTTGATGTACATAAATTGTTTGTTAGCTTTGGGATGACTCTAGAATTTATTGAATGGTTCAACTTTGATGGTTCCCAATCACCCGTAAGGAGTACCTAGGGATTTCTATTAGTGTCTATGAGTATTCTATGATGAGTCCCAGGTGAGTGCCAGGTGAGTGCCAGTGAGTGTCATTAGTGCCAATGAGTGCCAAGTGAGTGGCAAACATAGTGCCAAGTGATGCCACATAGGTGCCAAGTGAGTGCCACATAGTGCAATGAGTGCCACTTTTTCAAGCCTTTTCTAGCCTCCAGTGAGCAATAGAATAACCCTAAAGTGGGTGTCTACCTAGGTTATAAGGTAATAGGAATCGATGGTGTATATTACAAGCTGCTAGAATGCTCCTACTATGAAGTTAGGTCTTTTTCTACACTTAAGCATGATAGATATATATCTAAAGAGTGGTTTCAATTACAATATTCAAAGGGGAATGTTCAGAGTCGCGTCCGCAGGTGAACCCCCGTGGAACCGCCGCGTGCGCCCGCAGGGGCAATATTACCGCGCGCCGCGCGCCCGCGGCACAATTTCCACGTAACCGCCGCCGCGCGCGTCCGCAGACGCAATATTACCACGCGAACGAAAAATATGATATCAATGTAAACTATCCAAAGAATTTCTTTTCCAAATATACTATAAGTCATTCATTTTACTTCAAAAATTGTACGAAATTTATTAAAAACATATACTTTACATACCTTAAAGCAGTAAATCAATAGAGGGTTTCTAACACCTAAGGGATAGTATGCTTTTGTTTACTGTTTACTGCTTTAACTCATATGTTACTGCTTTAACTCATATATTTATTAAAATTACATACCTTAAAGCAGTAAATCAGTAAATCAATAAGGTGTTACATAGCAACAAGGGGTTAGTATGCTTTTGTTTCTCTTTAAAACGCTTTACTCAGTTTTAACTGCTTTAACTCATATATTTTTTAACATTACATACCTTAAAGCAGTAAATCAGTAAATCAATAGAGGTGTTGACATAGCAACAAGGGGAATTGTAATGCGTTTGTTTAACTGTTTACGCTTTATAAACTAATATGTACTGCTTTAAACTACAATTTTATTAACATACATACCTTAAAGCAGTAAAATCAGTAAATCAAATAGAGGTGTTACATAACAACAAGGGGATTAGTATGCTTTGTTTTAACTGTTTACTGCTTTATAACTCATATGTTTTAGTGCTTTAACTCATGTTTTACTGCTTTAACTCATATGTTTTACTGCTTTAACTCATGCTTTACTGTTTAACCACGCTTTAACTGCTTAACTCAAATATATTATAGGATTGCTTTCCTCGGTGTATCACACATTGCTGTTGTAAGACTTTTAATTTTATTTTTATTCTTTTTTATTTTATTTTTATTATTTTACTTTTATTTATTATTTTAATTTATTTTTTATTTTATTTAATACTTTTAGTGGTTATTTACTTCATGCCTATTGTATTTAGAACACATACACACACAACCACACACCACAACACACATACCACTTACACTTACCTTATACATATAACGTATAATTTAATTAAAAACAATTTTATTTTATTTTTATTATTAACATGTGTTTTTTTACTTCAGGCCTATTTTATTTTATTTAGACACACATACCACATCACACACAAACACACACCATTTCACACACGCCCACCACTTACACATATAACGGATAATTTATTAAAACATTTTAATGTTTTAATAAATCACGTAATTTATTTACTTCATATGAATAGAACGAAATTACTCAAATGTTTTTTGTATTTCTTTTATCAGAAATCAATCATTTTTTCAACAAAGAATTTATTATAACTGTTAATACTTTTTGTTTATAATTTATCAACTATCAAGTTTATAATAACTTTTACTAGGTTATGAAAAATTTTTATTAAAAAACATATTTGTTACGTACCTTAAAGCAATTAAATCATAATTCAGTAAGGCCAGCCCCTAGCACCCTCTACAACCAAGCATGCCACGTTTTGTTTATTGACTTACTGCTTTACATCATCTTTAGCCATGTATAAGTATAAAAATACAAAATAAGTTCTTCTCTGCTAACATTAACATGTATTTATTAAAATCATTCTAAGTTTTATTTAAAATAACATTATTCACTTACATTTATATTAATTCGCTCGATGTTAACTAAATATTTCAAAGTTTTTAAATAATTCGCAGAAATTTTTCTTTATTATTATTATTATTATTATTAATTATTATTAATTCTTATTATATTTTATATTATTATATTATTATTATTATTATATTAATTATTATATTATTAATTATTATTATTATCTATGTACATGACAATCCATCAGAGAAAAAACACAAACAACCGCAACTCCTTACAGATACGAACTGACCTCCCTCTGTAAAATGTGTTGAAAACCTACTTTAGGCCTAAATTTAGGATAAATCCTTTTTGTATCCCGGGCGATTTAGGCCTAATCCAGGTCCAAATATATTTCAAAACTGACTTTTTCTGTAAAATGTGGTGCAATAACTACGTTAGGCCTAAATTTTAGGGCCTAAATTTAGGATATAGCTTTTGGTATCCAGCTGATTTAAGCTAATACCAGGTCCAATTTAATTCCAGTATGCACAGAATCGAGAATCCAATGTTATATTATTTTTAATATATTTCAAACTGAAACATGCTGGATCGGTAAATTAGATCCTTAAGCAGGTAAGAAGGAAATGTTTACCTTTCTTGTGAAGGGACGGAGTAATCCTTTTCTCTATATGACGGTAC
>JABUQX010020946.1:0-5000 GCA_015478945.1 Trachelipus rathkii
ATGGGAGAGGCCAAGAGGGCACGTGCTGGCAGTGAGCAGAGAGTGAGGGCGCAGAGTGTTTAGAGAAGCCAAAGGATAAGGGCTAGCACTAAGGGGGTGCGCGTGGTTTAAACAGAGATAATTTGTGCTAAAACTGGGTGAGCATTTCTTATCGAGCGTAAGCACAAATGACAAAAACGAAAACGGTGTAGCGGAGAGAGGTGATTCACTCACGCTTGTGTTTTAATTCAAGGCAACCCAATACAGGTTAATTGATGGAAACAAGGGTGGGAGATTAAATTAGCCCGCAATGTGGTCGCCCCCTGCACAAGTGATCCCCAACTTCCTAACCAAATAGAATACGAGCAATGATAGTGCTCCTTTAATTATCTAGCCCAGATAGGAGCTTAAGCCTTAGCCTCCCCAGAGTCAAAATGTCACAGGGACCACATTAAAGCGCACGGCAGCAGCTATTTTTACTTGTTATTTTTAACATTGCAACTCTTTGTGTTCAGAGTAACACTTCTATATATAACAAAAACAGATAGAAGGATGAAAGAGAGATAAAGTGGTTTTAAGAAATGGTGAATTAAACAGAGTCTAAGAATACAACTAATAATATTTATTAAAGAATGATGGCAGAAAAATTAACTTCAAAGTACATTAATTAATGTTAAGTAAGTAAATGATAACTTTCTGTTGTTGTAATAATATCTCTACAATTAATGGTAATATAGAAAAATATAAATACAATATACAATGGACATTCTCGACCAAGATCAAGCTATACAGGTACAGGTTGATTGTGGTTATTGAATGTCCTGGAAATGAGGTATGTTATCCTAAGATTAAATAGGTATATTTACAATAAACAATTACTTATCATAATTAAACATAAGTAAACAAGTAAAGGACAAGAAGATTACTCTATACAATCTGTACTACATAAACCCACTAGATCTAGTTCTGCGTGTTTTACGTCTATCAAAGTACTTGGTGCAAATATATATGAATACTTAATTTTATAACTTTGAGTATTTGATTTTGGCAAACAACAGCTTCGGTTATTTGTAGAACAAGAAGTGATTGTTAAGTATTAAGGAGCCCCAGCTCCCGTTTATAAGATGAATCTTTAAGTGATATTATGGAGCTCCCAGCTCCGGTTTGCATGAAGTATTATGGAGCTCCCAGCTCCGGTTGTCTGTATATAAAACAGTTAAACATTTTAATAACCTTTCTCGCAAATTAATTTAATTAAACAAATTGAAACATTTATGATTAATGATTAATAGAGAACCTACCCCAATTGTGGGACGATTTCAACGACGTTTTATTAAACTAGTCTAGACTTTATATTATCAAGCAGGCAGAGAACAGAACAGAAAACATGGAAGTTCTGTCTGCAATAAGATTATTATAATATAAATATAATACCATAAAAATATGAAATTACAAAATGTGCCCGTTAGTTCTTTATATGTAAAAACATACCTTATTAAATTAACAATAATGCTTTCTGCTTTCTAAAACAATCCTCGAACAAGTATGGGTTTAAATGTTCAGAAAAGATTACCCATATACCTGCCTAAACTGACTTTAAACTATGATTAATTAAACAGAGAAAGAAAAAGCTATGAATTCTGAAAAACATTAAATACTATAAATATGACATATATTTGTGTATGGGACATACGCAAATATATGAAATATAAACTTAATAAAACAACAATAATATTAATATTAAACCCATAGTGAATTGCACTTCTCACAATTACCGATTGTGCAACAAAATTATAACAGAATTTACCATCCATTTTTATATCTACGCTAAGTTACTAAATTTGCTAATGGTTTCATTAAAATTAAAATAATAGTAATAAAAATATAAATGTTTTGTACTTATGACCTGCCAAGGGTGAGCTCACCCTTACAACGGTCTAAATTAAAAGCAAAGAAAATACTAAAATTCATTCTATCGTAAACACTTCGTATTATTACAATTATGATTAATGGAGATAGAACTAAAGAAATTAGTCCCAAGTAAAGTATTAGTTGGCTTGCTACTTCTATTTATCGCAAGCTCACTAATACTTGTGACTTGGGACTAATTTCTTTATTTCTATCTCCATCAATCATAAAATTGCGGGTCTAAGGTCCCGCATACACAAGCCTTTGTTATTTGTTCTAATTGGAAGTTTTTCCATGAAGAAATCACTTTTCTCCGCAAATTTTCTAGGCTTTAGCTTTTTGGTAAATGTCTGTGTTTCTTCGTTTCAATGTCCGATAACACTTTATCGCGCCTAAAAACATTGGCAGTATTCAAGTATTACTCTAAAATGTGTATTGCGCTGCGTTTCCTACAGTTAGAACCGCCTTTCCAATGATCTTCACTTTCAGAATTAAGTAACATCTTAAACAAAAACTTTCCACCAATGACAAGTTTCTTATTCTTATTAACAACAACTATTGGCAAGTTTACTTTAAGATTAAAAAAGCATCCCCATCGAACTTGAGGTCACATATCGTTTACAAATATAAAATGTGCCGGCTATAACGTCGACTATGTAGGTCAAACTTTCCTATAACATAAAAGATGCGAGCCTTCAAAACACATGGACATTTTCCTTTCGGACTAATCTCCCATCTCTCAACCAGAGAATTTAGCTGTCAGAGACCACTTATGGCCTCAATAGGCACCCAATATCTCTTCAAAAATTCTCCATTCTACAAATGCTTCTACAGATGAAGAACTTAAAAATTTGGCCTCAATAGGCACCCAATATCTCTTCAAAAATTCTTCATTCTTCAAAATGCTTCTACAGATGAAGAACTTAAAAATTTGGAATCTTTTTATATAAAAAAACTTAAACCTACACTTAACATCCATAAGACTTCTTTGGCACTCCTGATTGCCTGAACTAATTGCCTGAATTTCGTGCAAAAACGAACACGATTTCTTACGAGGTTTACTTTTGTTTTGCAAGCAATTTTAATCAGCTGCTGTGATAGAGCCCGTCAATTTCAATATCAGAAATAAAAAAAATAACAAATGGTATATAAAAGAAAAAATTGATCAACTATTGTGATGGAGTTTATTGATCTGGAAGAAATTAGATTTAAAGCTGATTTTATTGATTGAAATATTATTCTTCAATTCAAAAAAATGACGGCGTGGTAGGGCCTACCACGCAGTCATTTTTTTTGTTTACCTATTTTCGTAAAACGTGCTAAATTGCCAGCAATCAAACAGGAAATAGCAACCTATAAATTAAGGAATTCCTTACGCTTGGTAAGCATTTCTTACTATTTTGCGCTAAGCTTAACAAAAACGAAGGCAAACTCGAGCATTTCTTACGTTTCTTAGGCACAAATGCTAAAACGAACGCAAACTCGAGCATTTCTTACGTTTCGTAAGCACAAATGCAAAAACGAAAACGCCTATATTAACATACAGTAGGTCAGATAAGATACGGAAATTATCACAACAAAATGGGAAATTATATATATAAATTATAAAAAAATAAAATATATATATATATATATATATATATATATATATAATATATATATATAAAAATATATAATATATATATATATATAAATATATATATATCATTATACATATATATATATATATATAATATTATATATATATATATATATAAAAGCGGCAAAATTAGAAAAAGAAAGAAGAAATTCGAACTTTAATTTCTAGACAGGTTAAAGCTTTGTTTCTCGAAGTCATCGAGTCATTGAAGAAAAATTTTTAAAATACTTCGTCTGATAGCAAGGTGCTGAAACTACCTTCAATCATTTCTCTTTTCGTTTTCGTGAATGTGTTTGATACAGCTCAAAACCTTTCAACTACAAACACCACCCTGCAAAAATTGATTGGGTACGTGAATATATATATATATATATATAATATATATATATATATATATATATAAATATATATATAGTATAATATATATATATATATATATAATATATAATATTATATATTATATAATAATAATATCATATATATATATATATATAATATATATATATATATATACTATATCGAAATCATTTAAAGACGACCAGCAAATGTGTGGTATCGGTTAACAGGTATCGGCAAATAATTTACGTACGCGATACTGAATACGGATAGGCTAACTACTCTCAAAATCCCGATACCGATACCGATACCTCAAAAATCGACCGATACCACCGTATACGCGATACCGATACCATGGTATCGGTGCATCACTAATATATATATATAATATATATATACTATATATATATATATTATACTATATATATATAATATATATTTATATAATATATAATATTATATATAATACTATATAATAATATATATATTACATATATATATTATATATATATATATATATTATATATTATATATATTAATATATATATATATTATATATATATATCCGTGAAACTAACAAAAATTGGCATCAACACAAAAATTTACAATACAAAAAACTCACCCAATTTTTTAATGAAATAACCCGATAGAAAAAAGAAAGGAATTTCGCCGGCAAAGGAAGACACTCCGAGAATTAATCCTTGCAGTAATACCAAATATTCAAAATTACAGTCCCAAGCATTGATAACTTCTTCAATCAAAATGATTCTGAAGAATACTAATTTGAAACGAAAACCAAATTTATAACTTAACAATGAAAATAACAATAAAAGTGAAACAAATCACCTGATACGTCCACATCATTCCAGTTGCTGTACCGAACAGATAACAGCATAGAATGAACATAACAATTCTTGCATTTGAAAATAGATTTTTGATAGAAGCAAAATCCAACTTCGCACTGGTATCATCATTATTCACCTGTATATATATAAATATATACGGTAAAATATATATATATATATATATAGTATATATATATATATATATATAATAATATATATATATAATATATATATATATATATATATATAGTAAATATATATATATATATATATATTATATATATATATATATA
>JABUQX010020946.1:10000-45302 GCA_015478945.1 Trachelipus rathkii
AAGTTTTTCCTGCTCATGCAATCACCATAACAATAAAAAACGGCTGAAACTAACAATAAAATACTGCAAGTCTTAGCCTAACAGTCAAAATTTGATCCTACCTAAGAGTTTGAAGCATATTGTATCGGACATAACAACATTGATAGAAAATGCTGACCACATTATACTAGAAAGTATCAGAAAAATCCAGAAAGAGTTTGTCGTTAACATTTCCGAGTAATTAAATGAAGAATCGTCATCAGTTTTCTTTAAGGTATCGATCATAGATTTGGAGTCACACTTTACCGTGCAATTTTCTTTTACTGATGGCTTACAAAATGGGTCGGAGGCCAAATTCTGAAAATAAAATAAGCCAAATTTTAATTTTAATGACTTACCACTTTTTAATAAGAGTTATTCCACCCTTCGAAATTAGAGGTAATTATATTTTAAATTTTATTTAAAAAGACAAAAAGGATTTAACATATGTTTTAACAGTTCCAAAGGAAGCGTACATGATATGGGGTAGGGTTCCAAACACCGAATTATTCCGCTCCATACCGAAACACAGCTCTATATATCACAATGCGCACCGCACGGCAATGGTGGGTGGGACAACCTTGATATGGGGGTATGCGTAATGTATGTTGTGTTGAGGGAAGAACGTATCGTACTTTTGATCAATATGTTATTTCACCAGTATAAATAAAAAAGTAAATTTTCGGTATGCTAAATCATTAAACTCTAAATCAACGTTTTCACACACACAATTCTACGCAAAAACACACATACACAAAATGATATTTAAAGAATTGAATAGCAAATGTATAAAGTAACAAAATCTTACCTCTCTTCAAGATTCTTGTCTATACTGTATCTTTTTAAATACTTCATCTGTTTACTTTACTCTCTATTTTTTATTTTCATATTTCTCGTTTATTATATTCTCATATATTAACAGCTTATCTACACAATTTTTACATCTTTTAACTATTCAAATTTTGTTCTATATTTTGCTACTTTATGGATTTTATATTTAAATCGTGTTAAATTAATATTGCAAAGATACTGCCATATAATGGACGTAAATTATTTTTTATACTTATACGTCTCATTTACTCACTTGTATGTCAATGACTATATTGTTTCAAATTATGTTTAACTTACACAATTTTTACATTTTTATCTAAAACTATTCAAATTTTGTTTTAGTTTTTTTTTACTTTCACCCCAACCTCTTCCATAATTATTTGTTTTTTCTTTATTCCTCTTCCTTCGTTTCAACTCCTTGTTGGCCATGCTCTTGTCATCTCTTTCTTATTATTCTTCGAATTCCTTCTTTGTTGCTCTTTATGTCTTTTTCTTTTTTTATTTCAACTATTCTGAAAGTATGTGTCTGTTTTTCTAATTTTACTTGTCTTTTTTGGACTTATTCTTGTTTTCTATTATGTTGTGGTTTATAACAATTATATAGATATCCCTATATTTAATAATCTATTGTTTGTTATTCTTACTTTTTTTAATTTTCTTTTTAATGTTAATTTAATTGCTCGAGTATCACACGTTGCTATATTGGTTTGAAATTTTTTACTGTAAATTTATTTATTTATTTTCATCAATTGTTAAATATTATTAATGGTTTATTTTATCCATCATATTCTACTACTACACTTAATTGTGAAACAACTTTGCGTCATTACCATTCTACTTATTCTTTATTTTTTTCTGCACTTTAACTATGGTTTGTTAATATTTTTTAGTATATTTATAACTTAGGATTTATAATACACATATTTATATTTATCCTTTTTTTTATATTAAGTATTAATACTTAATAATAATTATAATTCTTTTAGTGTTTCTGCTGACTTTCTTTTCCACTTCTCTAAGTGTTGTAATTCTTTCTCCGCATATCGTTTTGTTTTTTTATGTTGATGAAATTATGTCGTTTGATTATTATTTATTTATTATATTAGTTTTATAAATTTGTCTCTATTATTTTCTACTGTTTGTAATGATTTTATTATGTTCGTATTTTCATCTTGTTGCTTGTCTTTGTTTCATCTTCTCATCATTTTTTGTCGATTGCTGAGTGACACATTCTTTCTCCTGGAGGGGGAGGAGGGGGGAGGGGGAGGGGGGGGGGCACTGGTTTCCCCTTTTTTTTTTATATGAATTTCTTTTTTTATTTTTGTTGTCTTGTATTTTTTTTGAACTCACACTTCTTTCTTATCCTTTTCATCGATGTTTCCTTTTTTTCCGCACTTTGTGTTGATTTTCATACTGAGTTGAATTCTGTTCAACTTTTACTTTGATCTCACTCTGATTATTTTCGTTATTTTCAAGAGTATGTATGACGAGAATATATCTTTTGTTTTCGTTTAGTTTCCTTTTTCTTTATCTTCCTTTTATTTTCCTAAAATTTATATATATATTTGTGTCTCTTTGTTTTATTATTTTTCTGTATCAGACTGCACGTTCTTGCATTTCTGATTGGTGTGTTTGCTGTATCCATTTTCTTTTGTCTTCTTTTTTGGAGAGATGTATCGAGTTATAGTTGTTCTTCTGATTTCCTTTTGTTTTTGTCCCGATGTTTTCTACTTCTGAGGTTTTGTTTTCTTGTTATTACTGAGTGTATGTCGTCTGTGTGCGCTTGAGGTTAGTCGGTTTGTTCTGTTTGCGGTATCTTCTGCCTATTGTGTTATGTCTTTTGTCAGTCATTTTTTTTTTTGTGTGCATGTGTTCATGTTGTATTTCATTTATGCTCTGATTTTTGCGCTTTTGTCTCTTGTACGTTCACTTGCCTCTTTTGGCTAATTTCTGACGTCTGGTTCATTTTTTTTCTCTATTGAGAGATATAAGAAGGAGAGAGAAGAAAAAAAAAATAAAGAAGAATAGAAAGAGAAGAAAAATAGAGAGAGATATGAATATATAGAGAGAGAGATATAGAGAGAAGTATAGAGCTGCTTGCGGCGCACCGGCCGCGGGCCCAAGAGGGGGGAAGGCGATCAGCTTTCACGGAAAAGAAAAGCAGGAGGAAAATACGCAACGCGAAAAGAAAGCCCAGCGACC
This sequence comes from Trachelipus rathkii, assembly GCA_015478945.1. NCBI lineage: Eukaryota > Metazoa > Arthropoda > Malacostraca > Isopoda > Trachelipodidae > Trachelipus > Trachelipus rathkii. The sequence continues at coordinate 13,052 of JABUQX010020946.1, forward strand.
GCCCCGCGTACCTAGTAAGAGGAGGAAGCGCGCACAGACAGAAAAGCCACCCAGAGAGCATCAGAGGACCGCGACTGGGCCCGCACGAGGGTAAACGCGGCAAGGTACAGGGTCATCCCTGCCCAGGGGCACAACCAGGCCCCCAGAACAAAACCCCGCCAGTCCGCACGAGCATGCCCCGGTGAGCCCGCGCCTCGTCCAAACCACAGTTCCTCGCCGTCAGACAGCGGGCACACGACGCAACCCGGCTCGCGGCCCCAAGCCGGGCGGGGCCAACACACTCACCACGAGACATCCGCTGAACCAACCGAACGGCAGCACCGGGCCACAGACCAAACCAGCGCAACAAGACGGGCCAGTGATCTCGCAGGGACCTCCTGGCAGTGCCACCACACACGCGCGAAGACAGTGCAGGCCGCACGGGATGTGAAGCGGGTCACACCGAGCACTGCCCCGTAAGATGGCCAGCGGAACAACAGTGAACTGCAGCTAGACTGCGATCCCAGACCAGACGCTCACGACATACAAGAACACAGGGAACACAGCCTCAGGGAAACCGCGCGCACGCAAGACCTAGGCCGGACAGCAACACAAACGAGGAAGGCAACCGCCACCGGCCGGCCCAGTCCCACAACTGGCCTCGAACGACTCATACACTTCGGCACCATCTATTCTTGGCTGTGTTTGGGCGCGGGCGGCGGAGGCGCGAGGAGGGGCGAGCGAGGACCACTATTTCGGTTATGTTATTGAGAACGTCTTATTGAGTTCTCTCAGGCTTGGCTTCTAGCGCTCGTCATAGCACGTAGATCAAGTATTGCGCACTTAACGGTGTTGTGTGATTGAACGTTGCCGGCACGGCGATTGTCTTATTATACCTATTTGTTATCCGTTGTTGATCATCTCCATGTAGTTGCTTTTAGTTCTCTCTGGTGTTGTGATCCCCGTTTGTCTGCCGGTGTGTGTGTATATAGAACTGCGTCTGTGTGGGTCCAAGTCAGTCGCCTCACTCAATATGGGTTTCTCGGCTTGCATATTTGTATATACTCAGCACTAGATCTCGCTCCACATCATAGGATGTGTCGCCTTGTAAAACTTATCCGACGATGTGACAATGTATTTGGGTTAGTGTTTGGTGGTTGTTTTGTCGTTCCGTCTTGCGCTGTTATTCGTCCTTCTTGATTTTTTCGTGAGGGCAGGATTGACCTGCTTCGTCTAGGCTCCTGCTCCAGTGGCGGCCCGAGCAGGCGATTGAGCACCAGGCCTGGCTCATCGCTGTGTTGTCTGCCACTCTTTGCGGAGTGGCTGGCAGTGATAAGCCAGCCGAAGGACATTGCAGGAAGAGGCAAGAAGGACCAAATGTTGAAAAAGAATGGAGACAGGAGGTCACAACCGGGCTTCACTTGGCCGTCGAGAAAGAGCCAAACAGAAGGCACCAGGGACACCATGGATCGACATCATGAGTTTTTGGTATGCGCTGCACGATCGGCAGGAAAGGAGAGGTACTAGGGAAGCCACATATTGCAAAGAATATATTGATCTTGCTTTGTTTTGTTTATGTCTAATGTTCCACGGTTCTTCTGCCGTTTGTGTGTGTCCTAGCGTTTGCGTTTTGTGCCAACCTCTGTTGTTTGTCTCTCGGTATAGTCCGTTGCTGCTTCGCCCGCCCTTACTCTCTTATTGTCGTGTTTTCCTCCGTCCTTTTTTCCTCTTTCTCTGCTGTTTTGGTTAACCGCGAGCCAAGACGCGCCGGGGGAAACCCAGAAAAACCGAAAGAGAAGGGAGGGCGTCCTTTTGTGTATTCTCCGCTGCGTTGCTTTGTAGTTTCTACTTTGTTTTCTCTTTTCAGTAGTGCTGTTCGTTTTCCTTGATTTGACATGGTGCTCCTTATAAGTCGTTTTTGTACCCACCCTGATTTTGTGATTTCTTGCTTATTCTTTCTCACTGTCACGTCCTTTCGATCTCACGTCCTAAACGCACCTGGTCGTGGGCTTCAGACGAGAGCATCCCCCAGCGTTCGTTCGTCGTCACGCGACGTTGTTGCTTGTGTTGTGCCTTTTGCTTGTTCTTTTCCTCTCGTTTTCTTGTTGTTTTTCTATGTTTCGCTGCACCGTTCTTTGCGTGACCTATAAGAAGATTTAGCCAGCACGACGCTTGTTGCCTCCTCTCTGTCTGGTAGTGTGATAATCTACTCTCTCTTTTACTTCTTTTCTTTCCTTTTAGAGAGATTGTGTGTGTTTTTGTGTGTGCGACAGTCTGCTGTGCCGTTTTCTTGTGGGTTGCGGGGCTCTCTTCTTTTGGATTACCGCAGCGTAATCTAAGGTTGTGTGACACACAACACTTTGCTGCTCGCGTTCTGTCTCTCATTTTCTATACCGCCCGCGAGCGCATCGTCGTATTTTTTTTTATTTCATGTTGTTAGACATTGCGCTGCAAGCTTCATTACTATACGTTGCTGTCTTCATTGCATATTATTCTTATGCTTCGACGCCTCCTTGCTTTTCACTTATTGTTGTGTGCCTGCTCGTTCTCGCTGGTCATGTTTGTTTGTTGATATCTATGTTACTCTTGTGCTGTTGTTTTGGTCATATTTACGTTATATATTGTAAGTTTGTAACCTTCTTTGTTACTAAACTCTCTGGCCTCATCTGTTTTCCTGCTATATTTATTTACTCGTATAATGTCGTAGTTCTGTTCTGTTTTTTGTGCACATCCTCTTTATTACTCTGTCTTCTTGTATCTCCTTCTTTTTGTGCTTAGGTTGTTTCCGTTGTTTGTATCGGCGCTTCGTCCTCCGATACTTCGCGTCTAGTTCGCGATTTCTTGATTTTCATAATCATGTTGTCTTCCTTCTCTCCGTCTTAAGTTGCGTCCGTTCAGTCATATTCTGTCGTTATCGCCTCTTCTTTTTTCGCCGTGTATCTCTTTCCTCGTTTGACCCAGCAAAACACACACATGCCTGTTGCTATAGCCTACTCTCGTATATTTTCGTTTTCTGGCATCATGGACGGGAAGGGCAGAGTGGGCGAAGGATGCGGTTGTCAGCCTGTCTTCCACTGTATGCAGCCTCAATTGCTACCCCCATTTCCTTTCGTGAGGTCTCGGCTGTTCACTCGTCGCTTCTCTATGTGCCGTGCTCTCTATACATTTGTGTGTCTTATTCCTACTTCTCGTTATATTTCGCTCGTCAAGTTGTTGTGTATTATCCTTTTAGCTTGCTTTCGTGCCGTGCTTCCGGTACAGGAGCGCCGCAGAGCAGTGCTATACACTCGTTTCTTCAGTGTCACGTGGTTTTCCTGCCAAACACGTGTGGCTTTCACTGTGGTGTTTATTTATTTCTGTCCTCTTCCGTTTCTCTCTACTGGTTCTATTCGTTCTCCTGTGTCTGATGTTTGATATATTTTTGTTTGTCTTGTCTTGCTGCGCCTCTCGCCCTCACTTTGATCAATCCTTCACATTCTCTTGTTCGCCCGGTTGTTCGGTGTGTGAGTTATTTGTGCTCTATTGTGCCATATAGGCGTGCTCTCTCTCCGTTTGAGTATATCTCTGTATCATTGTGTTTCTTTGTGTGCAAATCTCTGCGTGTGTTGCTGTGTCTCCGTGTTTGTGTCTGTTTTTTTTGTTGTGTCCTTAATCTCTTGGTGCACGCACCGGGCTTCCGTTCTCGTGTACGTTTTTTCTCTCTCAACTATTCCATGACTTGTTGTGGCGCCTTGTTGAGTTTCTCGTGCTTGTTGTATATATTCTGTATGTCTCTCTGGGTTCTTGCTTAACTCTTTCTGATTTCTTGTCATTATTCTATATTACGTGCCTTCTTTGTTTTGTGTTTTTGTTACATCTTCTGGTAGCATTGTTGATCTATCACACTCTTTGATATTCTTTAATTCACACTTGCTGTTGCTCGCTTTGCATTCACACACGTCTCCTTGCTGTCTCTCTCGTATTGTTCTTGTGGTGTGGTTCAATTCTTTCTCACTCGTTTTCTTCTTCTTGTCTTTTGTTCTCGTTCTTGTTTCTCTTTCTTTTCGTTAGGGATTACTGTTCTTGTTGTTGTTTATTTTTTCTCTCTTGTTTTTTATTGTCTTCTTTTGGACAGTTGTATACGTGACGTCACTCGTCTGGTATATCTCTATTTTGTATTTCTTTTCGACTATTGCCTGTGTCTCTTCCTCGGCTTTCTTCGGTTTCGTCGTATTCACGAACGTTTATCTTCTCAGATGATATTCTCTCTGCTTACTCGGTTTTTGTACGCTTGTGGTTTGGGTTGTACGGGTGTTCGTGTTTTGTTTCTTCGCCTTGTTTTACCTCTTCTTCGTTTCTCTGTGTCATACACATCACTCTTAGTTTGTTGTTGTGTTATTTTGTGTGTGTTCTTCTCTGTTCACACGCTACTCAGCCTCTATTTCTTTCTTATTCATCAGTCCACTCGTATGTTTGTTGAGTTGTGTGTTGAATTTTTTGTGTGCTTGTTATTTTTTTTTCCTGTTTGTTTATGCTATGACGTGGCTATGACGAGCAAATGATTGAAGAGAGCTTTACTGACTTTGTTGATATTTGTTGCAACTTATTTATTTTTCTTCTTTGTCTTCGTCGTATGGTCGCACGCATTCTTTGTTATATTACTATGAGTGAGGTGGGGTAGGGGAGGAGGGGGGGGGTGGGAGGTGTTCAACTATTTTCTCACCTCTCTCGTTTTCCTACATCTCTCTCTCCAGTTTATTCAATTTCTAGTATCGATTACTTTGACTGCATCATAGCTCATATTTGTCGCATATACTTTTTCCGTGTTCTCTTCTTGATTGAGTTTATGCCTTCGTTGTTAACCTTTTCTGTCTTACTTCTGCTTCGACTATGTTCATTCTTACACTTGCTGACGTCTCACATTCTCGTATTACTTCTTTCTGCTTATTTTTCGTACCACTCTTCTTTCTCACATTCTCGTACCTCTCTTCTTTCTCACATTCTCGTTTCACTCTTCTTTCTTTCTCATATCACTCTTCTTCTCCCACATTCTTTTTCTTCTGTTTCGCCACTTCAACACACACTCCACTCTCATTTTCACAGTTCATCTTCTTATTTCTATCTATTCTTACGTCTTTTGCTCTATATCTTTTTCAAAATTTTATACATTTACCTCGTTCGTCCTCCCAACTAGTTTTCTCATTCTCTCATTCCTCTCTCTTATCACTCTTCATACTTATTCATGTCTTCTTTTCTATATCTATACTTCTTTTTATATGTCGAGTGATGTTGTTTAGGCTCGGGCGTCTTGGAGAAGAGAGTAATGAGGTGTTGGGTGTGTGAGAGATGATATAATAGACGTCGGTCTGTGGTGTGGTGTGGTGGGGTGTTGTGGTGGGTGTGGGCGATGTGTGGTGGTGCGTGCATAGATGGGTTGAGTCTCTGTGCTGTTGTGTGTAGTGGTGTTGTGTGTTGGATTGTATGATGTAGTGAGTGTAGTTGTGATTGTTAGCTTTTGGTGGGTGTGCCAGGTTGTGGGTGGTTGCCGGGCGATGGAGTGAAGTATGGTCTTCGCTCTTCGAGAGTGGGGGGGGGGCGATGGAGGTGGGGTTAGTGCGTGGTATGTGGAGGTGATGGGTGTAGGGTATGAGGGTGAGTGGGGTGAGCGTATGTTGATGGTTGTGGGGGTGGTGGTTGGGTGGTGGGGGAGCGAGGAGTCGGTGTGTGGAGGGTTGGAGTGCGGGTAGTGAGTGGTGATGAGGTGAAGTGTGAGGTGTAGTGTTGGATGGGATGAGTGAGGGATAAGGAAGAATTACGGTTGTGTGTTGGTGAAGGATTATAGTATTATAGAGATATAAGGTGGGTAGAGTGTTCTGGAATAGGGTTGTAAAAATTATGAGGTAAATTGCTGAAGTATTTTTGTGTGGAGATTGTAGGTGTTGCGGTTTGAGCTGTTAAGATTGAGTGAAGTGTGGATCTTGTTGTGAGGGTTGTAGTGTTGTTGTGTTGTGTGTGTGGCTTGGTGCTCGGGTGTGGGAGGATGTTGGGTAGGTGGGCGAGATTGCGGTTGGTGTTGTGTGGTGTGGGTGTTTATGCTGTTGTCTGAGCACGTGGTGGGTTGTTGGTTGTGGTGGGTGGGGGGCGCGAGTTGCTGGCGGTTGGGTGTGTTGGTGGGGGATGGGTGGGGGGTGGGGGCGGGCCAAGGCTGGCGCGAGGCTTGGCGCGGGGGAGGTGCCAGCGACGGGGCGGAGAATGAGCTGGAGAGGGCGCGGGGGGAGCGGGGTGGGGCGGATGATATATCGTGATTGTGTTTTGTTGTTTTTGTTATTATTTGTTGGTGACACCAGGTAGGGCGGGGGCTTAGTGTGCGGGCGGGGCATGGGGGAGCGGTTGGGGAGGGGGCGCGAGAAGCTGGGCGGCGGCGGGAGTCGAGCGGGGAGGTGAGGGGGCCGGAAGGCGTCAGGGGTCGGCTCGCGCACCTGGAGGGAGGAGGGGGGTGGGGGGGGTAACGTGTGTATGGGCGCACCGGGGGGTGGGGGGGGGTTGGGGTGGCCGGGACGCGTGACCTCGTTGGAGGGGGGTCGAGCCGGCAAGGACGGATGATCATGGTTCTTATTGCACCCATGAGGGCGATCTGGTCTTGCCTGTTTATTGCTCTCGGGTGGCCGACGGTGCAGACGGCCGGAGGGGGGGCGCGATTTGTTATTGTGTTGTTGTGTATGTTGTTCTATTCTTGTGTTGTTTGTGAGGCAATTCGTGGTCCAGTTGCCGAGGCGGACTGGCGAGGCTGGGCACGGGTGTGGCATGGGACGGGGTGGGGGGCGGAACGGGGGGGCGGCGAGGGATGGCCTTGGACGCGACGACTGGCCGAGCGACGGCTTGGGCCAGGGGGGGCGCTGGCAGCGAACTTGGCCAGAGGCGAGCGGGCAATAGGCCGGCTAGCGATGGCGTGGGCAAGGGGCGGGGGCGGGAGGCGGCAGGGATGGGTCCGTAGGTCGGTCATGGCCGGCGTGGAGCCAGGTGCGCCGAGGGAGCTGGGAGGGGTCACGGCGGGGGGGGGGGGGGGGGGGGTGGGGGGGGGGGGGGGGGGGGGTTGGTGGGGGGGTGGGGGGGGGGGGGGGGGGGGGGGGGGGGGGGGGGGAGGGTGGGGTGGGGGGGGGGGGGGGGGGGGGGGGGGGGGGGGGGGGTGGATGTGCGCGAAAGCAGCGCCACGGCCGCCAGGGGCGAAGGCGCGGCACAGCCCGGCCTCCACGGATCAAAGACGGCCGCGAGAGAGGACGGCGACGGGTCCTAGGAGTAGGATACCAGGGACGGCAGGCAAAAGACGGGAGCAGGCTAGACCAAACAGTAAGCGCGGGACACCAGAGGCCCGCCGAGGCCAAGGCCACAGCTGGCGGCCCCCCTGCCAGCGCCAAAGCGCGGGAGCGCCAGGACAAGCGACAGACGGCAAGAGCCGGGGAACCGGCCACGAGGAGGGAAAAGTCGCGGCACGAAGAAGCAGAGGAAACAACGGCCGTGAAACGCGAATGGAGGGGAGGTTACCCGGGAAGCCAAACACACCCGGTGGAGTGGCGGAACTAGTCGGGTGAGTGCCACAACCACAACGGGAAAGAGGGCACTGACCCCGCCTTGGATGGAGCCTTCCTGGGCCAGGCAGAAATCGGTGGAAATCAGCGAGGCCGCAGAGACCGGGGCGGTAGACGGGACGGGGGCGTAAAGATAGTACGTGGGGGCAGCGTGGGAACATAGCTTCACGTAAGGGCGGAAGCGAACAGACGGGACAGCAACACGGAGCGGCCAAGACATCAGGAGGTCCAGTAGAGCTCGAGCAGTTCCGCGAGTACTCGGGCGGGCGAGAAACAGGTGCGGCGTCGCGTGACAGGGCGGGGCTATCAGTGCGTGGATACGCGCCGAGCGCGGGCGCGAAACCCGGGAGCAATAGGGGACACGGTAGACAGAAACGGTGGGCGCTGGGACTCGCTGCGGCGGCCGCTCCGGGGTGGCCGAAAATCGGAAGACCCGGCACCGAGAAGGCACACCCGTATCAAAGAAAAGGAGGGCACGGCAAAGGAGAACGGAGGATAACGGGGGTATCGCGCACCGGTCGAAGGGGCGCTGCGACCTGGACCAGCGGGCCTTGGGAACGCGGGGCAGTGAAGGCCTACGGGCGCGCGAAGGCAAAACCAGGGATGCAGGCGGTAGCGGAGAGAGCCGCATGATGATCCGAGCAAAACAAGCGGCGTCTAAGGTACTCGGGCAAAGGAGCGGAAGTGGCCGCAGCAAGCATCAAGGGCCAGCATCGGCAGGGCAGCGCGCGCGAAAACGGGCCAAGCGGCGATGCCCAAATTGCGGCCATTGGAGGGGGCGGCGGGAGGGGAAGGGGGCCGCGGAAGCACCGCGACGAGGAGGGAGGGGGGGGGCCCGGATGCCCACTGGGGCCCTGGGCAGCGGGTCCGGGCGCCCGGGAGCGGCCGGCCAAGCAGGCCCGGCGCGGGACCTGTAGGGCACTGGGGACGGGGCGAAGTGCGAAGGGAAGAGGCGGGGCGCCGCGGGGAGGAAGACAGAATGTGAGCGGCCGATTAGGAGCGAGGGCACGCGGCGGGGACGGGGGTTGGAACGGCCAGCGGCCGCCCGAGGAGAAAGAGGCTGATACGCGGGGCGGACGGAGAACTGCAAGGCGCTCCCCGAGAAAAGAGGCGAGGACGCGGCGGCGCGGGTACGGCAAAGGCCGACCGCGGAGAAAAAGATGCGCGCCGCAGCACGGCGGGGGGTGAGCGAAAAGTGGGGCGAAAGCCGGGTGTGCCCTCACCCGCAGCCCGCGAGCCGGGGCAACAGCGCGACCGTGTCGGAGGCGCGGAGCGGGAAGAGCCATCAGAAAAGTCGCGACACCAAAGAAATTCCGAGGGATGCGGCACAGAGCGGAAGGGGATCCGCCTATCTGTCCGGAGAGACATGGGGGCTATAAAAGAAAGGACAAGGGAGGGAATAGAACAAAACGTGCGACCCTCAAAAGAATACATTAGCCCAACAGGGCCCATCTAAACACGCACACGAACGGGAAATGGAGGGAGTAAGGGGGGGAGGAGGAAGGAAGGCGGGAGGCCCCGCAGACCGGGGGCTACGGGCTCCACGCCGGGAACGATAAGCGGCGGCGGAGGGAGGGGAAGGTCCCTTCTGCCAAAGGTGGACAGCCGCCGGCGGGGACAGACGAACACGAGAGCCGGGCAACCAAAACGGGCGCGCCGCCCCGACGTAACGCAAAGCGTGTGCTGCGCGACAGGGGGCGAAAAGGACGTCCCAGCTGGATGTGGCTGCGCGACGGCGCGGGCCGCGGCGGCGGGCTAGCGCGCAGCGCGCGCTCGACGGAACGTGGCCACCGTTCTCGCTGGCCCGAGTCTAAAAAGGCCCCCAATCCCCCCCCCCGAAGCCCAAACCAAAAAATCCCCCCGAGGAAAAAGGGCGCCCGGCAACAGCCTACGCAGCATGCATTCCACGAACTGTGCAGGCAACCGCAAAAGCGCTGCGGCGGCTCTCAGCCAGAGACACGCTCGACCGGGTCTGGACCGCCCAGCCGGGCGGACCCGCCCATGGCGGGAAAGGGCCGGCCCGCGCCGGCTGGGGGCGAGGTCTAGCGGCTCCACGCGCGACTCCGCGCGCCATACGAACGCGGGGGGATGGAGGAACACAAGCGGGGGTCGGGGGGAGGGCTCCAGGCGTGCGCCGCTACACGCAAGCGCGACCCCGGCGGGGAGCAGCATTCGCAGGACGTGGCCAGCCCAGCGGCAAGCGGACGAACGGACCCCACCGGCGCACCAAAAAAGCACACAGGAGGTGCCGCGAACGCCGGGCGACCAGTGCGGATGAAGTCCCTGAAAGGTGGGGGACAGACCCGCGGCGGCACCGCGGCGGCTGGCGGGGTAAAAGGAGGCACTCAACGGCACCGCAGCTCGCCGCCTGGAGGAGGAAGGGGGCGCGCCGCCGCCCTGCCTCCACCCGCATCCCGGCGCGGTAGAAGGGCTCTCGATGGGCCGGGAGGAATTGGTGAACGGCACCTCGGTGCCCCCCCCATCTCTGGGGCCAGGAAGAGCCAGGGGGGCGAAAGCATTGGACACGAGGCGCAGCGGGAAGAAGGCGCCAGTTGGGAAAGGGAGAGAACGGTTCGATCAAGGCATGGAAGGCAGCGCGGGAGCGAAGACCCAAGGATCTTCGCTCGGAAGCTTCGCGCCAGGCGGCGGGCGGCACGGGCGAAGGATCTCCCAGGAACCAAGAGGGGTTGAGCGGCCGGTGAGCGGGAACAGGGCGGGAGCATCCAAACCGGGAAGGCGGCGCTGGATTTGGGGCGGAACCGGTCGGCAAGTTCGACGAACCAAAAGCAGGAAAGGGAGGCGCTGCGCGCGGCTAGAGGCGAGAAAAGCCAACCAAAGGCGAAAAGCGGGGTCTGCGCCCCGGCTGAATAAAGCGGAACGGAGCGAGTAAAGCGGCTTAAGGAAGGGAAGGGAAAAAACGGTGGTGCTCGAAAGAACGTAGTGGTTGAGCCTCGCGGGCTGGGGAGCCGGAGGAATAGCAGACTGGCAAAAGGAATCGGCGGACTGGAATGGGAATGGCCTAAAGCAGCGCGCTTCAGCACGCAAGAATACGAAGCGCGGAGACAAGATCGTCCAGGGGCTGGGCAAAGGGGCAGAAGAAGCGGCAAAATGGGCGGGACCCGGGGAAAACGGGGGGAACAAAGGAGGGGAGAATAAGACGCAATTGGCGGGGAGCAGAAGGGATACCTGGGCCGAGGCTCCAGATAAGGTGAGAGGTGGGGAGGAGCATGGGAGGGGGTGGGGAGCAAGCGTGTAAGGGCCAGGGGCATGCCGGAAAAATGGAGGGGCAGGCGCCCCCGTGGGAAAACCCAGAAGGTGAGGGCGGTCCGGCTGGACACCGCGGGGCCCAGAACCCCCGCGCGGACCGGCGGGCGCGTGCCCGAGTGATGGCGCGCACGCGGTCGCGAGCACCTCGCGGCTCTTCGCTCGGGGCGCGGGGGGCGCCGCTCAGGGGAGGGGGCCGGATCGCTACACCACCCCACGCGCCAAAGAGGGAGGAGGTCAAAGCCGCCCCAAGTGCGCGAGGGTGCCTGGGAACAGCAGTGGCAGAGGAACGAGGCGTTGAACGGGAAGTCCAACGGGGGCGACCTGCAACGGGGGGGCAGAGAGGGGGGCCGCGACGGGGTGGAGGGGGCGCCGACACGGGGGGGCGGGCGTAAGAAGAGCGGTATATTGGGGTGTGGACGGCCCTGGGTGGCCAGAGGAGCTGGGAGGGGAACCCCAGCGGGAGTGGGTCCCCCGGCGGGACAGGCGGGCAGCGCCACCCCCCCGGGTCTGGAGCGAGGGCAGGACCCGCATCAGGACTACCGCTGAAGGCACGCAATGAGGTCAGGACGACTCGCGGCGCCACCGCCCATCATCGCGGGGCGCATCGTGGGCCGCCCCCGTGAGGCCCCTCCGAGATGCGTCCGGGGGCACCCGTCGGCTCCACGCCCAACCCGACGAATAAGACGGATGAGGAACAACAACTGATAACCAGCAGACGAGAGGGAAAATCCACCAGGGGTGGGGCGGCAAGCACAAAAAGCAAGGCAAAAATGTCGTGGAATGACACGAACGAGCGTCGAGCGGTGCAATGACGCCAAAACCAAGGGCAACCGATGGGGAATAAAGAAAGGGTCGGCGGACTCGCCGCGGCACGACGAGATGAGAGTATAGATGGAGAGAGAAGGTGTACGAAATTTGCGAAAAAGGGTGTAGTGATGTGGGCCCAAAAGGGAGGCAACAGGGCACACGAGGAAAAAACGCAACAGAAAAAAGGGGCCCGCAAGCCGAAGCTACGACTGCGAACAGTCAGACTAAGCTGGGAACGACCAGTGGCGATGGGTAGGCACGTAAGGGGAAGGGTAAACAGAAAGCTCAGAGAAATGGTGGGGGGGGGCCCCACTGAAACGGGCCTATAAGGAGAAGAGAATAAGAGAGAGGAGAAGAAAGAGAGAGAGAAGAGAGAGAAGGATAGAGAGAGAAGAATGACAGGAAGAAGAAGAAGGAAAGAATGAGAGAATGGATATAAGAGGTCTAATAGGAAATTAGAGGGGGTGAAGGACTTGGGGGAGAGGGGTTCCTAGGAGAGAGAAAGGTCTTGGCTATGCTCCGCCTCATCCCATGGCGAGAGATACAGAGGAGAAGAGTAGAGTAAGAGAGAAGTAAGAATATATAGATAGATGATGAGAAGAGACGAATAGAGAGAGAGAAAAGAAGGAAAGTATGGCACGAAAGACGAACCCCCCCGGGGGGGCCCCCGCAAAAAAAGCCCCGGAGCGGGACACACGAAACAAGAGAGTAGAGATAGAGAAAGAGGAATGAGATGATATGAGAGATTTGTCATTCGAAGGGGAGATATTTAGTAAGAGAAAGAGAAGAGAGAGAGAGCAAGAGAGAGATAGAGAGAGAGAAAGAAATAGATAAGAGAAAGCCAGTGAAGGCAGGGGAGAAAGAGGCAAAAAAAAAAGGACGAAAGGCAGGTGGCGAAGAAGTGGCGGTGCAAGGAACGCCAGAGGGAGGTGGGCGAAAGGGTGGACCAAAAAGGGGACAGGAAGCTGTCAAGCCAAGGCGGCGGTGAGTCGGGCGGGCAGGCGAGGCGCGCGGCTCCGACGGTGCAAGTGTACGGAAAACACGCGCGCGCAGAAAACCCACAAAAACCGACAATTGGGAGGCGAGGGCGGGCATTAGCCTCCCCGGAGCCCGCGGCCGACGTGCGGCGCTGGGCAACGGGGGGGGTAAAAGGGAAAGAAAAAGAAGGAAGAAAGAGGAGGAAGAATAGAAGACGATGAGGATTAACCCCGGGTGCCCCCAAGGTCAAAGTTCCGGAACCGAAAGACGCTGTGCGCGACAAAATGAGACAAGGAAAAAACCAGGAGGGACAACGGGAGAAAAGGACAGAGAGGAAGTACATTCAATGAATTAATGAGGATTGGAATGGAGAAATAGAAATAGGGTCCCAACCAAGTAATGATGGATAGGGGGGTGGGAAGACGAGGCAAGGCCGTGCACAGCGCGGCAACACGCACCAAGGCAAATAAGAAGAAGAAGAAGCAAGATATAATGAAATAGAGAATGAATGAAAACGTGTCGCGGGTGTGGAAAGAAAGTGGGAAGTGTGAGTGCCAACGGCCCAGAAACAGGCAAAGGCGAAGGAGGCGCATGCACGGACGAGATCAAAAGGGCAAAAGAGAAGAAGAGAAGAAAAAAAAAGAAGAATAAAAAAGCCATGTGAGGATGGGGCGGAAATGAACGGGGGACACGGAAGAGGAGGTGGAAGAGCCGACAGCTAACGAGCGAGCTGAAGAAAGGAGAGGCATGATAAAGATGAAATAAAGAGAGAGTAGAGAGGAAAGATAGAGAGAGATATAGAAGAGAGAAGATTGAAAGAGGGAGAGAAGAGAAAATAGAAGAGAGATATAAGATAGAGAAGATAGAAGAGAGAGAAGGGGGGAGGAGAGACAAGAAAATGGAGTAAGGGATCGGCCTCGCGGACGGAACAAGCCCCAAGGTATGGACCGAAAAGGGGGCCTGAGGAGGAATGAGCTGGGGGCCAGGGCCGCGGACAGGCATCCAGGAAGGGCCCGCGCAAAAGTAACGAGCGAAGCCGGGCGCAAGGCAGCCACGGGAGAGTAATGATCAGCGGGACCGCGAAACGACCGGATGGCTGAAGGCCGGGAAAAGGCCGAGCAAGATGGAAAGGGCCGCTTCCAAGGTGATGGGACAAGACAAACTCAAAGCACAAACAAAGCCAGAGAAAAAAACTGGGCTGTGGAATTTGATGGAAGAAAAGTCACAAGAAAGATAATTGCGGGAAGGAATGAAGTGAAGAAGACGAATAAGAAGCTGGCGGAATGGCAGGGGGGGCAGGTGAGCAGGACAGGAACAAAACAATAAGACGGAAAAAACATAGGTGATCAGGAGGGCTGATGCCAGCGAGGAGAGAATAGAATCATGTGGCAGGGAAGGATGACAAGAAGGGTGAAGAGAGAGACAGAGTAAGGAACACGAAAGAAAGGCACAGGTACACGGACCGCGAGAGCCATGGACAAAGCAATAGAAAGGAGCGGACGCGCAAGGGTGGAGGCTCCGGAGGGAAGAGAGAAAAGGGGGATAAAGTTCTGGAAAGAAATTATAAGCAACGAAAGAAACGAGAAGGACAACAAGACAGGTCGGGGAAGATGGAATAGAAGAGAAGAGAGAAGAGAGAAGAAAAGAAAAAAGATAGAGAAAATAAGAGAAAGAGAAAAGAGAGAATAGAGAGAAGAAGAAGAGAAGAAGAATAGAAGAATAGAGAGAAGATAAGAGAGATAGAAGGGAGGGGGGCGAGAGATATCACCAGAGTTGAGGAAGTGCCAGCCAGTAAACCGGAGCAACACACAACAGGAATAGTGGAGAGAGATAGATAGATATAATAATGCATGAGAGGAGAGAATGACAGAGAAAGGGAAAAGAACATATGCGCACACAAGCGTGCACGAAAACCTCCGACAGGACCAGCAAGAAACAACGAGAACGCCGGGGAAGAGTGCGAAGCGTAGCAACCGCCAACGCAGGCAAGACAGGCCCGGCCCCGGACAAAAGGCGAGGGTCGCGGGACGGGCAAAAAGGCGGGAAGGGGGGGCGAAGCACGGCCGAAAGCGCGGGAGGGCAAAGAAAACTGGAAGGAACGCTAGGTGAATCAATGAAAAAGGATGGAATTCTAAGGAAAAGCAGGAAACATGCGAGAAGAGGACGAGACTACGACCCAGAAATAGAAGAGAGAGAGAAGAGAGGAATAGAGAAGATGTAATATATAAGATAGATAAAAGAAGAGATAGAAGAAGAATTATATAGAAAGAGAAAGATAAAATAGGAAGAGAAGAAGATAGAAGATTAGAGATAGAAGAATATAGAGATAGACGGATAAGAAGAAGAGATAAGAGGAGGACGAGAAGATAAGAAGAGAGCAAAGTCAACGGAGTAAAAGGAACGGAGGGAGGCAACGAAATGAAAAGACAAGGGGACAAAGCACAGCAGAAAGAAAGGTCCGGAAGGCTGGCACGGGGAGAGGACGGGAAAAAGAGCGCCGCAAGATAGAGGACAACGGAGGAGATATAACAAAAAAGAAAAACGAGGGCGAAGCAACGCAGAGAGAATAAAGAGCAAGCAGAAAGAAGAAGTATAGAAAAAGGCAAAGGGACGCGGGAAGAGGATCGTCCAAGACAGAAAGAGGGGAAACAGCAAGATCCGGCTATGTGCCGCAACATAGAAGAGATGGAAAGCTGAAAGAAGAAGGAGGGACGGCCAGACAAGAAAGAAGAGACATCAAAGATTAATGCGGAAACAACAGAAGGTTAAGGGCAAGGCGAGGTAAAGGGGGAATTAGTGGAAGAGAGAGGTAGGATGGGGGAGGGGGGGTGGTAGGGGGGGGGGGGAGCGGAGGAGGGGGGTGAGTAAGGTCAAAGGGGAGAAGGTAAACGCAGCCGAAGCAAGGGGGGAAGCAGGAAGGAAGGGGGGAAGAAGAGGGCAGGTAAAAGGCAGGAAGGGAGAAAGAGCGAGGATGGGAAAAGAGAGTTGATGGCGAGGGGGGGGTAGAAGAGGAGAGGAAAATGAGGAGTGGAAAAGGGAAGAAATGGGGGGCGAAAGGCGAAGAAAAAAAGTGGAGATGCCCGAGGGGACAAAAACAAAGCGAAAAGGAAGAAGAGAGGGAGCGGTTGGAAAAAAGAAAGGGAGAATCGGGGGAACGAGAGAGGAGGGCGAAGGGAAGGGACGAAGAGGGAGGAGAAACAGAGGTGGGAAAGGGAAAAAGTGCAAAGAGGGAGGTGGCGAGAAGAAGTGGGGAAAGAAAGGGTGGGGGCGAGAGGGGGGTGGAGAGGCGCGGAGGCCACCAAGGAAAAGGAGCGAGGAGGAGAGAGAAAAAGTAGGGAGTGAAAAAGGGGGGAAAGGCGGGGAAGAAAAATGGGGAGGAGGAGAGGGGAAGGCAGGAGGGACAAGAGAGGAGATGGGAAAGGAGGCAGGGGGGAGGAAAGGAATGAAATGAGAAAGGGCGGGGAGAAGGGGGGGGGAAGAAAATGAGAATTAGATACGTGTGCAAAAATGGAAAAGCCAGAAGAGACAGGAAGAGGAGAAACGAGGGAGGCGAATCAGGAGTAGGGGGAGCAAAGAAGGAGAGGCAGAGAACCAAGAGGGAAATGGACAGAGGGGCGGAGGGGGTGACGATCACAGGGGGGGTGGCAAGAAGGAGGAGAGGAACGGAGGGAAAGAAGAAAAAGAAGAGAAATAGAAGTGCCAGAAAGGGGAAAAGGAAGGAGGCCCAAGAGGTAGGAGGAGTAGATGGGAGGAGGAGAAGGAGAGGAGAGGGAGGGGAAAGGAAAGGAAGGGGAGAGGAGGAGGAGAGTTGGAAGATCAAGGGGACCGACTGCGAAGAGAGGGGGAGTAAAAAAGGGGAGCAAGAGAAGGAAAGGAAGGAAGGTGGAGGAGGAGGGGAAGAGGGGGAAAAAAGAAAAGAGGGGATGGGAAGGGGGGGAAGAGGAAAGGAGAGATTGAGAATAGAGAAGGTGAGAGTCAACAGAGTCACAGAAAAATAAGAACAGAGAAAGGCAAAGAATGAGAAGGGGAGAAAAGGACAGACAAAAGGAAACGGGAGCAAGAAGCGGGAAAGAAGGAAAGAAAAAAAGGGAGAATAGGAGTATAAGAGGGGGAAGGAAGAAGGAAGGGAGAGGAGGGAGGAGAAGGAGAAAGAGGGGAAGAGGGAAGAGAATGGAAGAAATGGGGCGCGGAGAAGAGGAGGATGACACAGAGGGAGGGGGGGGAAGGGTGCAGAAAGGGGGGAAGATAAAGATAAAAACCAAGGACAGAAAAAAAAAAGAAAGCCACAGCAGAGGGTGGAGTATGAATGACAAGAGGGAGCAGAGGGATTAGCCATGTTGATTACCGAACAAGTGCCTCAAGGGAGAGGGTCACAGGATGTAAAGGTCACTTCTGCAACATAAGTGTCAATTTATGTGCCAACTTTGACTTTAATTTAAGGAAAGTGTAGGATTATAGGTGATGGGAGAAAACGAAGTGAGAGGGGGAGAGAGGAACGGAGGAGACATGGGGTGAAGAACAAGGAGGCAGGAGGGGGGTTGAAGGGGGGGGGAAGGAGTTCGAAGGATTTTGAAGTCGTTAAGATGAAACTCGAATAAAGCGGGGGCTGGAAGCGGAGAAAGCAAGGAGAGACGGGAACGAGGGGGAAGGATGAAGTGCGAAGGAAGGGGAGAGGGGAAAGGAGGAAAGGATAGGCCGGAGGAATAGCACAAGGGGAGAGGAGTAGGGGGGGGAGAGAGGGTGGGAAAGAGAGGGGAGAGAGGGAAGAAGGGCACCGAGTGGCGGCAATGAGGAGGAGAGGTCGCATAGAATATGAGGGAGAGAGGGGGAAGTGAGAGAGGAGAAAGAGGAAGGAACCAGGACGAGGCGGAAGGAGATATGCCCCTTGAATTCAGAAGGCGAGGATGGGAGGAGTGGTGAGAGGTGGGTGGAACAAAAAGGGGCTGAGGATAAACCCAGAAAGAGAAAGGGGAGGTGGAGGAGGATGAAACAGAGAGGGATGGGGAGAAGAGAGCGAGGAGGGGATGTATGAGAAGATGAAAGGGTCAGAGAGGGAGTGTTTGTTGGGGACCGCGCGCTCCTTTTTTTCCGTGGAGGATGGGGAAGGAAGAGGAGAAGAAGAGAGAGAGCAACAGATGTAGGCCACAGGAAGGAGACAGGGAGGGCGTCTCGAGGAAAGGATGAAAGGGGGAGGGACACAGAAACTGAAGATAATGATGGGGAAAAAAGAGGGGGCTTAAGCGGGACGAGAGGTGGAAACAGGCTCCCACTGCTGGCCGCAAGAAGCGGAGTGTGGAAGAAAGGGGGAGAAGCGGAGGGGGGAGCAAAAGAGAGAGAGCAGAAGAGGTAAAAGAGAGAGAGTGGAAAAGGGTGATCTTAACACGAGAAAGGGAAGGGAAGAGTGGGGGGACAGCTGGAGAGAACTGGAGAACAGAGGGGGGAGGAGAGGGGAGGCGGAGGGGAAGAAAAGAGGAAGGGGAGAGAGAAAGAATGAGATGAAGGGAAAGAAAGGAAATAGGGAAAGAGAGGGAAGGGGGGAGAGGGAGGGGGGCGAGAGAGAAGAAGAAGAAGGAGGGGGGGGCGAGAGGGAAGACAGGGAAGGATGAAGGCCGCACGGGACCACGACCTCGCACACCGCTGACAGCGGGAAGGAAGGGGGGAAGAAGTAAGAAGAAGAAATAAAGAAGAAGAGAGAGGAGGAAGAAGATAACCAGAAGAGAGGAGAGAAGAGAAGAAGAGAGAAAAGAGAAGAAGAGGGAAGAAGAAATAGGGATAAGAAGGAGAAAGAAGAGAGAAGATATATTTATGAGAGAAAATATATAAGAGGTAGAGAAGAAGAATAAAAAAGAGAGAGAGAAAGAAGGTTGATTTGTAGTGGGCCTGTTGTTGGTTGTGGTCACATTTTGGTGATAATATGAAGATAGAAAAAAGAGAAAAAAAGGAGGATAAGAAAAAAAGAAGAAATAAAAATAAAAAAAATGGAAAATGTGATGAAGAGAGAGAGAGAAAGAGAGAAAGAGAAAGAAGAGAAAAGATGAGAGAGATGAGAGAAGAGAAGGATGATTATAATGATAAAATACTAGATAGATAGAGAGATTAGAGAGATATGTTAGATAGAGAGAAGAAAGAGAAAGAGCATAGATAGAGGAGTATAAAGAAAGATAGAGAGAAGAGAAGAGAAGAGAGAAGAGTAGAGAGAAGTAGAGAGATAGAGAGAAGAAGAATAAAGTTTAGAAGAGATAGAGAGAGAGAGAAGAGAGAGAGACGACTTCCCGGAAGGGCGACACAAGGAGCCGTGCAGTGGAATATGGTGAGATAGGTGGCAAGGGGCTACGGACGGAACATGGACAGGCCAAAAACGGCAAAAGGACTGGCGACAAAAGTGCAATAAAAAAGCAGCGACGGGCAAAAGGAGGAGGGGAAGCATATCAACAAGGTAGCGAGATAGAGAAGAGAGAGAATAGATAGACTAGGAGAGAAGAAAACAGAAAAAGAAGAGAGAAAGAAGGATAGATTCAGAAGAAGGAGAAGATGAGAGAGAAGAAAGAGAGAGAAAATTATTAGAAGAGAACCTGAGAGAGAGCGAGATTGCGAATAGAAGATAGAAAAGAGAGAGATAAGAAGAAGAGATAGATAGAAGAGAGAACGAGAGAGAGAATAAAGAAAGAGAGATGAAAGGGAAGAGACAGGAAACCCCACGACACACAAAGAACGCCACACGCCGCAACTCAACGCAACCCAAGCAACGCCAGGGCATGCCGGCTAGAGGACACAAGGGGGAAAGCAGAAAAGTAGAGGGAAAAAATGAAAACCTAGTAGAAGAAAAAAGAAAGAACAAAGAATAATTTAAGAGCAAAATAATAGAGTCGAAGTAACAGCAACAAAGAAGGAATGAAAGCAAGAAGAATAGACACTGGTCACACAAAGGGGGAAAGTTTGGCCGGACGAAAGAAAATGAGTGGACGAGTACGGGGGGCAGGCAAGATGCCGAAATGAGGTGAGAAAGCGGGGAGCACGGAGAGGGGGAGGTGACAAGCGTTCCAAAGGAAATGGGAAGAAGACCGCCAATAGGCGTGATGGGTAACAAAAGATAGATGAGGAAGTGTGAGAACGGGACAAAAAGAAGAAGTTGGTTAGAGGCAAACGAGGACAGAGAGGACGAGCACAGAGGAAGAAAACAGGGAAATGTATACATGACCTACAGAGAAAGGAAGATATGAACGAAGTGGCCGGAAGTGCCACAGAACTAGCGAGAACGACTGGTGCGTGTAGGCGGAAGGGGCGTCGCGGGCAGAACCACAAGGAATCAACGTCAGTGGCGCAGCCCATCGGCCCGAGAACGCGCCAGGCGTAATCTGGGGAACTGCACCGGCGAACCGCGCGTACGGGGCCTCGAGAGGGGGGAAAGAGGGCAGAGAGAAGGTAAAAAAAGGAGGGGAGGGGACAGGTCTGCAGCCGAAGGCGCGGAAGGACGAGCAACCCTGCGACCGATGGCGAGCGCGAAGGGGCAACCGCGGGGGGGCCAAGAAGCCTGTAAGAACGGTGGAAGAAGCCAGCAGATAGGGAGCAGGGGAAGTCGGCAAAAGGGGGTCACGGAGGTCGAATGCCTGCGGCCGACAAAACGCCCGCGGCAAGAGCGGACGAAGCCACGAAAAACGGCACAAGATAAGAGAAAGCCAGCGCCGGCCGGGCATGGCGGCACAAAAGGCTCAGCAAGCAAAGTGGAAGAGGAACGGGGGAAAATAACGCGCGGAGTAGCGACAAGCGTACGACGGAAAGCGCGGGCCCCGGAAATGATCGCGGGCGCCACGTGGGCGGACACGAGGCGGAGTAGCCCTGCGGCCCAAAACTACAAATAAAACAACATGGGGGGGGAAGGGCCCGGGATACCAGAATGTTGGAAGAAGCCAACAAGGGCAAGCACAACAAGCAGCAGGGGGGCAATAAAGGGAAGAGCCGGCAAGTGGCGGACAGAGGGCCAGAGGGGCCGGCAGCCAGACACAGCCAACCGAATGAGGGAAACTGGGGAGGAGCCAGAAGACGGCTGTGAGCGAGTGGTGAAACGCCGAGGAAGAAGCGCCAGCACCATTCGAAAGACGAGGAAGACCAAGCCCAAACGCATAAGGCCAGGAACATCCGAACAGGAACAGTAAGTACTCGGGGGAAAAGAGTGCGCTAAGTCCCGTTGCGATCGCCAAGAGATACAATGGGAACCGTGGGAGCTAACAAAGTCCACTCCGGCAGGCGGAACCGAAGAGGCAAGCTGGGCGGTGACAAAGATCCGGCGCACAAAGCATGCGGATGGTCCGGTGGTGCGGACAAGCATGGGGGGGGGCATGAGTGCGGCGGAGGAACAACTCAGACCCGAGGCGTGCCACAGTAGAGTCAAACTCAAATCGGTCAGCGAGCAGGAACCGTCGGGCCAAGCAACGGGCTATAGGAACGGGATAGTTCCGCAGCATGTAAGACGGGCGCCGGGCGGAGTGTGAGGGGCGAGAGCACGGTGGCCGGGGGGGGGAAGTGAAGCCACCAAACAGTTGGAACAACAGGAGCCAACCTCGGAGGATGCCGTTGCGCCAGCGCAAGACATCGTCAAACGCCAAAGGTAAAGGCGCTGGGGCACCGGTGAACCACGGGGATTGAATGAACAAGAACAGTCAAGCAGAGGGGGGGCCCAGCGTAGCCGGGACACCCAAACCACACGAATCAGAATGAAGCCGGGGAAACAGTTGGAGGGATTGTGTCCTCGGACGGGTTCGGAGGACAGGCGCCACAAATCGGCTGCAAAAAGACAGGCGAGAGGGAGGCAAACACGTTTGGGACTCAGACGGGAAAGAGAGATCGAACAAACGAAATCACAGGAATTGCGCGAAGAGATATGATAGAGAAGAGATGGAAGTAAAGTAAAGAGAGAATAGGAAGATGATAGATATAGAGAGAGAGGCGCTTGGAGGTAGTGAGTATAATGGAGGTGAAGTAGTAGTGGGGAGGAGTGTGTTTGTTGTAGAAAGAATAGAGAAGAAAGAGAAACAAAGAGAAGTAAGATATGAGCAAGACGAAACCACACACAGACACAACCGGACTCAACGGAAAAATACAACGCGGGAACGGCGGAGCAGACGAACAAAAGGCAGCGAGAACATGAAAGGGTTTCACGATTAGCCGGCTCAGGAGGACTCAGTAATGACGCATTAACAGACAAGGGGACGGAACCAGCTGCGACGACAGCAGCGCACAGAGACAACGAACCTACAGAAGAACCACCTAGCGGGGAGGTCCAAAAGCATCGTGGACCAGGGGAAGCAATGCGGAGAGATCAGAGAAAAGAGGGCGATAAAGAGGGAGAGTCAGAGGAAATAGAATAAGGTGAGAAGGGGTGAGAAAGAAGAATAGGAAAAAAGGACAACGGCGAAGGGAATCCCAGTGGGTGTGAGGACAAGCAACGAAGAGAGGATACGGAATGGGACACAGCAGGGCAAAAAGGCAAAGGGAGTAGGAAGCCGAACAGGGAGTGGGTGACGAGAGCGGGGGGGGCCAAGACAAAGGGTGAAGATCACGTCGGGCAAGCGCGGTGGCGAGAGAGAGGGAGACCAGCCGTGCCACCAAGTCGCGTGGAGAGGATGCGAAGGTTCGCCCCGCGCGACACAAGCGCCGTTAACACGCATGATTTCTTTAGTCCTGACAGTACGACCCGGAAGCCGGCGGAGACAAGAGAATAAGCGGAGAGGGAGGCGACCAGGGGGGAAGAGCAGCCGAGTACCGGGAACGAGCCTGAATAGAGGAAAACATAGGACCGCGGGGTCAGCTATTGCGTGGCAGGGAGTCCACAACGGAGAGGGGGCCAACAGAGGTGAAGGGAGCGCGAACGAGAAGAAGCAGGAAGAAAGGGGGGACAGTCGGGACCATGGGGTAGAATCTAAAGAAAGGCAGGAGGGGGCGTGCTAAGAACAAAAAAGCGAGAGAGGCAAGCCAGAAGACGCCAAGTGCGCATAAGAATGGAAGCAAGATAATAAGGGTAAAGGAGTGGCAATATGGCCGAGAAAGACACAAGCACACCAAGACTGGCCCCGCGGGGGAGAAGCCAGCAGAAAGACGAGTAAAGGCACCAAGAGACCGCCAGAAAGGAAACAAAAGAACCGAACAAGGCAGCGGGGACGAGATTTGAGAGAGATGAAAGAACAGAGATCGAGGGTGGGAGCAGAAAAAGCCAAGGGGGAAGCCCAGCTCAGAAGAACAACGCAAGCCGCTGGGCAAAGGGAGGGGAGGAAGTGAAGAATTATAAACGGGGGGGGCAAAGGACCAGCGAATGAAGATGAGCGGAAGAGCGCGCGAGGAACGGGGTCAGAGAAAGGTAGTGGGGAGAAAGCGAAGATAACCGGTCACAGAGTGAGGCAGGTCAAAATCAGAGAGGGCCTACGCAAATCGGATGCAATCGCATGCGCACCCGGGGGGACGAGCGAAAGGCTAACAGTGGAGACGAGGGATCGCGGGAAAGGGAGGAAGCAAGGGGGGAAGGTGGGACGCCGGACCACAGACGTAACCAACCAGCGCACCAACGCAAGCGGATAAGGGCTGGCGAAACAAAGGAACGGAACGAGCAGCACCCAAACGAAGAAAGGCAGAAACGCGGGGACAAGCGTGGGCAGGAGGAAGGGGGCAGAGAGATGCGGCAGCGAGAAGGAGTCCAAGAAAGGGAGGAAAACGACCCGAATGAGAACCGAAAAGGGCTGGCGGGAGGAAGGGGGCAGGCGGCCGCAAACGCGCCGGGCCTAAAAGAGGACGGCGAGGTGGGGGGAAGAAAGGAAGCCAGAGAGGGACCAAACAGCATGAAAGATTCTCAAAGCGAGGTGAAGGGGCCCCGTGGAAGATGCTAAGGGACGACGCCATGGTCAGCACAGAGAGAGAAAAAGGACGGGGCGGGAAGAAGAAGAGTCATGGAAAGCCGAGAGCAAAGAATAAAAAAGGAAGAACACCATATACCGCCCGCGGAACACTGGCAGCCAGAGAAATGCGGTAATAGTAACAGATAGAAAACTGAGCCTGAGGAGGTGGGACAAAGGTGCGGGGAATGAAAGGAAAGTGAGGGGGGCCGCTGGATACTGAGCGAGGATGAAAGAAGAACCAAACGCAAGTGTCCACCGCGTGGGCCATGAGGGCAAGGAAGAAAAAGACAACACAGAACCAGACGCCACCGTGAGAAGAGTGCCGGAAGGTCATGACCAGGGAACAAAGAGGATCGCGAGGCGAACTGAAGGGGGAAAAAGGCTGCGACGTGGCAAACAGAGATAGGCGGTTGAAAGCATAGGCAACCATAAGTCGCAGATAAAGGCAGCCGAAACCGGCGGGGGGTCCGCTAAGCGGAACGCCGGCCCAGGGGGAAAGAGGAGCCTACAAAAGCGGAGCCAGAACAGAGGGACAAAGAGGATCAAGCCAGAGTCCTGTAATCAAAGCAAGCAAGGATAGCTAATAAGAATCGAAGAAACGACAGAAGGGAGAAAACACGCGACGCCAAGGGAAGCCTGCCGGGCATGCGCGCAGATGTTGGTATGAACGCTGCAACCTGAATTTTTTGGCAGAGTGGAGCGCCAGGCCGGTAAAAGTCCCCGGCTGTGCATGGAATGATAAGGTGGGAAAAACGGCATTTGGAGGCGGAAACAGCGCGAGAATGGCTAGCAAGCAAGAAGCCAGCAGAAGGCACAACGGCGAGCAAAAAGGCGGAGGGAAGTAGGTGCTGGCCAAACGAGGACGGGGGAAATTTGGGGGAAGCGGGGGTTGGGGCGAGGGGCGAGAAGAGGTGCGGGGCAGCTGGCCGCACCAAGAAGGGGGGGGAAGTGAGCAGGCGAAGGTAGACGGGCAAAAGTAGGGGGGCGGAGGTACGATCAATCGACGAGAGCCGCGCGCAGCGGCGGAAAAAGAATCATGAAGGATGAGGGGCCTGGGGAGTGCGGGAAGCGGCGCCGGCGCCCCTGACCGGGCAGACCTGGGACACCAAAATTGTGTCAAAAGACTACGGGAAGAAGCAGTGATCAGGCCCGCCGGCCGGGGAGGAAACTGGCCGGAAAAAGGGAAAGCAGCCCAACGTGGTGAGAACCCGGAGGAAGGGAGAAAGAGAAAGCTGGGCCGGGATGAAAAGGACCCGACGCCGCTGCTGCCGGTAACGGCACTGGGATTGAGGGAACGGGTTTGCTCGGGGGGAAGGGGCAGGGAAGACGGGGGGGAAGTGGGCGGCAACGGACGAGAAAGAAGTCAAGGAGCGGGGGACGCGAGGGAGGGGCGAGGGCAAAAGAAAGGGAAGAAGGACAGAGAAAGAAAAGAAGCATGGGGGGGGGAAAGGTAGGGGGGGCAGCGGAGGGATGGGCAAGGAGAAAGGCGGGGGAGAGTGGGCATCTCAGGGAGGAGAAGGGGGGAAGCAGAGCAATCAAAGAGCGAGAGCTGGACGAGGGACAGAAGCGGCCCCCAGAAATGGTGGGAGGGGAAGCGAAGAAGAGTCCCTTGAGGGCGAGGTACCTAACCGAAGGGAGAGCGGCTTGAAAAAGGAGAGCTAGGGGCCGGAAGAAACCTCACGTACGACGAGGCGAAGGATGAGCGAGCAGGGACAGAGAGGGGTGCCAGGTTGAGGCAAAGGAAGGGGGGCGGCTCACGGGGGGGCAGAAGCCGGGGTGAAGAGGGACGGGAGAAAGGGACAGAATGAAGGAGGTTAGGTTCCGGCATCCGCCCGACCAGTGTCACGGCGGGCCATAGAGGGAAGCGAGGGAGATTCCCTAGTGTGGGCGGGATAGGGAGGCACTCACTTCAGAGGGAGGGAGTGGGTGGGGCGTTGAAGAGCAACTCAAAAGGCGCAGGGGGAGAAAAGTGGGATGGAGAGGAGCAGCATAGCGGCCAAGCAAGCGCAAGAGGCAGAAAGGGAGGGAGAAGAAGGGGAGGTGGGCCCGAGGGACTCAGGGATGGAGTAAGGGAACAACCGGAAAGGCACTGGGGAAGAGTCTGGTGAGCGCCGACTGATGACCAAGACGAATCCGCGGGGAAGGAGGGCGGACCGAGAGATTTGGGGCAGGGAGCAGGCGAGGGGGGATGGATAAGACTGAGGGCAAGGGGGAGGAAAAGGGAATACCGCGGGGTGCCGCAATGACAACGAACCCAAAGGGGATGCGGAAGGACGTGCGGTGGGGCGGAGCGGTGGGATGCAGCTCGTTCGGCAGAGTATCGCAGGATGGACAGGGAGAGAAGAAGAAAATGGGGCGGCACATAGTAAGGGGGCGATTGTGGGGAGACGTTGATGAGGGCAAGGGGTCAGGGCCGCTAAGGAAGAGAATCGGGAGGGAGGGGAGTGTGGGAAAATGTGAAAAAAGAGGATAGGAGGATTCAGAAAAAGCGGAATAGTGGCCGCAAGCTAGCAGAGAGGGAGATGGGTTCAAGAGCAGGGGGGGGTGGACAGAACTAGGGAAGGCGGGGCGGGGCCCGCGGGAATAAACGGATTACGAGTGCCGGCGAGGGGCAGCGGGACAGCGGGCAGGGGGGCGGAGAAAGGCGTATGGGGAGGGAGCGAAGAGCGTAGCGTGGTGGAAGGAATGCTGGCATGGGGGGAAAAAATGAAGTCGAAATGGAAAGGGAGGGGTGCGGGAGACACCGGAAGCTCAGGGGCCCGCCGGCAACCGGAGCAGAAGGGCCGGGGCGGTGCGAGAGATGCGGGGAACACAGGAGGGGTGCTCGGCGCTGAGGGGGAGGTAACACACGCAAAAAACGCCGCTCAAGCAGAGAAGTAACCGCAGGGAACAAAGGGCACGGGGGGGGCCCTACAGGCGGTGGGAGGGGCAGGGGATGCGGCAGCGCCGCAATAACGGTAAGGCAGCGGGCGCTGCTACATGTATGCGGTTTGAGAAACGGGGGCACGGAAAGCAACGGCTGGGCGGAGGGAGGAAAAACGGACGAACAGGGAACGTGGAAACCATGCCACCTGGGAAGGGGAAAAGGGGAGACAAAGGGCAGCATTAAACGAAGGGGGGGGCGCAAAGCGACTCCCGGTCGACGAGGGGGAAAGCTGAAATTGGGGAAACGGGAAATGCGGTCGTGGCGGGTAAATGCCGAAAAATGATGCAAACCTGGGTATCGGGGCGAAAAGAAGAGAGACGTGGCGTGAGAAGGGGGCGGAGGCTAGCAAGGGGAAAGAAGAGGATGGAAAGAGACCATGAAGAGACAAAAAGAGGGCTGGGAGGCCGGTCACGTAACGAGATAGGAGCCATCGCAGGAAGGCGAACCGATGAGAGGGCTGCACTCGAAAGCGGCGCAAGGGCAGCGGCTAAAAAAGAATGGGCGGCCAGGAACGAGCAGGGGGGCAGGGGCAGGAAGTAAAAATTCGGAAGGAGCACTGGCATGCCCTGAAGGGACACAGACGGAGTGAAAACAAAGGAGAACGCTAAGGAAGGGACCGGTGCCCGGAACGCCTTGCCAACTAGGGGGCACGAGAGGCAAGACTGACCAATCGTAGAAGCGCGGAAGTACAGAACGGCAGAGGGATAGAAACGGAAAAAAGGCACACCGCGGTCGAGAAGTGGAGCAGGCTATGGAACCCGACAGATGGAAGAAGGCACGCCGGGGGGAACAACGGGCGTGCGGGAATGAGGCAGGGGGACGAAAAAATGAAACACCAAAGAGAGAGAGTGCATTAGGAGAAAAAGGACAATAAAAAGGAAAACAGAGAAAGAGGTAACGGAATGGGCTGTGAAAGATTAGGGGTCGATAAGGAAGTGGGAGGCCAGGCCCATAACAGGCACAGCCAGAGACGGCACAATCGGGCGGATGCGCTTCCGCCCGAGGGTAAGGGGAGGATGGGAACCTGCGGGAAGAGCCCCTGACGCGTAGCGGGGTGACCTACGCGTGAACCGAGCGGTACTGTAAAGTGACCTGGCCAACGTAGAGGGGCGTCGCGGGAGAGAAATCGCAAGCAGTGACAACGGCTGCATGGGTGATACGCGTAGCGTAGTCGGGGCCCAGACCCGGGGCTACGAGAGAGCGATGTCACACACGGCCCGCCGGCACCCGCAGTTGCCACAGGATAGAGGAGGGACGAAGAGAGCCAGGCGTGGAGGTACAAAACGAAAGACGAGGGGGGAGAGGCAAGAAAGAAGAAGAGAAGACGCGGGGGGAGGGAGAAGGGGGAAAGAGAGATGATAGAGAGTAGAGATAAATAGAAAAAAGAGAGAAATAATAATAAAGTGGGGGGGAAGGATAAGATAAGGAGATATAGAGAGATGAGTTGGAGGATGAGGAGGGGGATAAATGATTGGTTCTGATTTTAGTTTTTTCATTGTTTTACTTTCTCATAATAGCTTATATTTTTATTTACCATGGTCAAGATATGATAATTTTTGTATTGTTCATTTGTTATTGCTTACTGTTTTTTTTACTTTCCTTCTACATTACTTTTTTTTTCTTTATATTTTATTTTTTTCTTGGTTTAATTTTTTTATCTTCTTATTTTGTTTTTAATATATATGGATGAATTTATCTTCTATTTTGGGAACTTATATATTTGTTTCTAATTATTTTATTTTTTTATTTGCTGGATTCGTTTTTTTTTTTGTCATTTTCTTTGTTAGTTCTTTTATCTTTTATTTTTTAGTAGTGTTATTATTATTTTCCTCTTAGATTTTTCTGTTGGATTTGTTTTTGTTGCTGCTGCTGCTGTCTCGTTGTTATGTGGATTTATTTATTGATTTTTTATTGCTTTTCGAAACACACTTCTTTTTATATCTATTTTTTTGAAAATCTATGTTATTGCTTTTTTATTATTTTATTATATATATCTGTTTAATATCTTTACTTAACTCGATTAGTGTATTTATCCTATCTTAAATGTACTTGTTATTTTTTATTCATTATTCGATATTCTTTTTGTTCGACCTTTCACGGTGTATCGTTATTTTTTTTTTCATATTTTTTGTTTATTATTTAGTTTTATCTTTTTTCTGCCATATTTTCGGATAATGGATGGTGTTGTTAGATGTACCGTGTATTTACTTCTTTACTTTTTTTATTCCTTGATTTGATTCTTTTTTTTGATTGCCCTTGTTTTTGATTGATAGTGATATATATATGTATTATTTTTTGTTCTTTTTTTTTTTTTTGTTGTTGTGTTTTGACTGTTTTTTGATTGTTTGACTTGTTTAGTGTTCCTTTTTTTTGTTCTTTCTTTTCCTTGTCTGTAACCAGTGTATTAGGAAAGATAAAAGGGTAATAGAGTGCAATCTTGGTGGACATAATGGTCTACAGATGCGCTGTCGGGGTCTTTGTGTAATGGAGATCACGAAATTATTCAAGGAACAAGATTGGGGCTAGCTGTTTCACTGTGAAGCTCTACCCGGCCTTAGGTGTTGCACAAGCCAGTGAGAAGTTTGGCAAAATGGGTGATATAGAAATCTCATGTTTATTTTGAGAATTTCGTTATCACTAATTTTGGGTGTAGATTAGTTGTGAGTAGGAGTGATAGGTTGTAGATAGTAGGGAGTCGATTCTATGTTTGCTTTATTGTGGTGTATTGTTACGATCTTTTTCTGATTGTATTTTCTTATATAAATATGGAGTTAAAGAGTGATAATTGAAAGTAAAGGGAAGAGCGAGAGGAAGCAAACGAGATCATGAGATGTGAGTTGAGAAGATCAAAGAAGTGTTGTGAGTATTTTACTTCTGAGATAAAATATGTGTTGTGTGTGTTTATTGTTGATTTTGTTTATATGAATTTACTAATCGAGGGTCTTTTTTTCCCTTGATAATACACCACTCCTCCACCTTGAGAGATTCACCTATAATATCCGTGTTTTTTTCGGATCAGACGACGAAGGCGTAGAAGACGAGTTGAGTTGATACTTACGATAGTGATAGTAATTGAAGAAGAAGGATGACGAGAAGAGTGTGAAAAGAGAGACACTGTTGAATGACTTAGATAAGAAGGAGAGATAGTGTGTTTATGTGTATAATTTTGTTGCATGAGAGGATAAAGTGATTCGATATAGGATGAGAATAGATATGTAATTGAACTTGAAGATGAAATACGTGTTAGAAATTGATAGGAAGAGAAGAGAGAAATACGAAAAGAGAGCGCGCGAGTAGAGGCAGTTTTTATTTTTTTGTGTGGATGCTTGCGATGATTAGTAATAGAACGAGATAGAGATTTTGGATACGTATTTGACACCCTTGATTTATTAGATGAAGAGATATGGAAAGCGATCGAAGAGAGAGATCATGATGAGAAGAGGGAGATATGATGAGAGAGAGATGAATATATATAGATAAGAGATAAGAATGATGTTTGCGAGATATAAGATGATGAACTATAGGGATATTTGAGAGTTGAAGTGATATGATGAGCTGATGGAACATGGACGAGTTCTTTATGGTTATGAGATAAGAGAAGAGTAGAGAAGATAGATGTGAGTAGGAGATGATGTTTGATGATTTGAAGTCGATTAAATGAATTACTTCAGGTATCCATTTAAATTAGCAAAAATGAGAGAGATTGTTCACGTAAGTGGGATTATTTAAAGTACTGTAGGTAGAGATTACATAGAAATGAAGAGTATGATTTAAGAGATGAGAGATAGATAGAGAGAATTGAAAGTGAAACGGGAAAGATAGGAAGACGGATAGATTGAGATGGAGAAAGATTAAATTCACACCCGATCCAGAGAGAGATAGTATATTTAAGATGAGTATAGCAGTGAGTTTTTAGATTAGGAATAAGAGAGAATATGAGATGAGATAATGAGAGACGGAGAAAGAAGAAGATGGAATTGAGATAGAGAGATAGAATAGATGAGAGAGAGAATAAAAGAGAAAGAATGATAGAGAAAAGGAATGTTTTGAAGAGAGATAAGAAAGGGAAGAGATATAAGAAAGATAGAGAGAGAGAGAGAGGAGAGATAGAAAAGAGAGAAAAGAGAAATTATTAGAGAAGAGAGACGGAGATTAATATATATGGATGAGAATATATACAAAAAGTTGAGAGAAGAGCGGGAGGGAGATAAGGGAGGGGGGCGGCAAACGAGTGGAGGCAGAGAAACAGAAAGAAACGAAAGGGAGGCAGAAAGAAAGAATGAGGCTACGAAAGGGGAAAAGAAGCAAGAGAGAAGTTGGGAGAAGAAAGAGAGAGAGAGAGGAGAATAGGATTACAGTAACCTATTGAAGAGAAACAACATTTTGACGAAAATAAGAGAAAAAGAAAGTTTATATTAGGATTGTTGTTTTTTTTGAATGACCTTTTTAGATTACAAACAGGATGAGGAAGATATAGAGAGAGGAATAGAAATTAGAGAAGGAAAGAGAGATGAGAGAGAGAGAAGAATAGAGAGATGATAGAGAGATAGAGAGAGAGAGAGAAGAAAATAAGAAGTGAGAGAGAGATAGAGAATAAAGAAAAAGAGATGCTCGCGAAATTTGAGACGAAAGAGAAGAGACAGAGAGAGAGGAGAAACGAAAAGAAAGTAAGAGAAGATTACGAGATAAAAGAGAGAAATAGAGAAAACCGATGAAGAAAACATGAATTAACTGATGAAGAAGAGAGAAATGAGAGAGAGAGAACCACAAGTCGAGGAGGAGAAATGAAGATAGAGAGTTCACTGGTCAAAATAACGGACCACGAGGAGACATTTCCGAAGCGCAGGAGCAAGAGCCGAACGTCCGAAACCCCACACACCAACACAGACACACAGCCAAGCAGGTAACATGGAGCACGCAGAGAAGACGGGCAGGAGGGAGGGCCGCACCACGCATAGGATAGATATTACACAGGTACACGCACACCGGGAAAGGGATCCGCACTATATATTTATATTATTTGCTCGACGCCCGAGAAACAGGTGGGAGAGTGGTCGGCCACTCGTATATGAGAGACCGAGCGCACAAGCAACCCGCAAAGACTTCGGCCCGCACGGGTCGACGTAGGTGGGTATGCGCACACAACGGGGGCTCGGGTGGGCCAACGGACCTAGGGAACCCGACACTAGAAGCGCCGACGAGGACAATGGGATGGGCAGGTGCCACTGATCACCCGGAGAGAAACCGATTTAGCAGACCCGCGCGGTTTGGCAACGAAGTGTGCCCATACAGAAGGCACGAATCGGCAGACTACTGCGGGTGGTGATGGGAGATCTAATTTCTCGGCCACCTAGTGTGGGGTGATCCCTCCTTAACAGTGTTTTTTCGGCAAGCCGGCGG
This sequence comes from Trachelipus rathkii, assembly GCA_015478945.1. Lineage (NCBI taxonomy): Eukaryota > Metazoa > Arthropoda > Malacostraca > Isopoda > Trachelipodidae > Trachelipus > Trachelipus rathkii. Next base: position 44,857 of record JABUQX010020946.1, read on the forward strand.
AAATAAAGACCGCCCTCGAAGCCGGCAGAGTCCATCCGCAAATGCACAGCACAGCAAAGGGCCGACGGAAAGGGGCCCGAGAAACACAGCCAAGGGACGGCGAGTTTTTGCGCAACCACGTGGGCCCGTGAACGGGGGACGATCAAAGGTCCGCGTGAAGCCGCGTGACAGCGGCGAGAGCAACCGACGCACCGAAAGAGAGCCGCGCACAGGGGAAGGTACAGGCCCGCTCGGGGAGGTGGGGGGGAGCGGGGAGTAATTCGTACGGGCGACGGAAGGCACAGCGCGAGGAGCACGCGACAGGGAAGGTATACGGACAGCGCCTCGAACCAGAGTCGGGGAAAGATGCCCCCGACAGCGGACTCGGGAGCGACAGGCAAGGAAAAAGCAAGACCGCAACAGCGCAAGGGGGAACGACGCCGAGATTCGGGCAATTAGTACGCGGA